>JAKSZP010017559.1:0-70067 GCA_022478985.1 Massospora cicadina
TACTAAAAACATATCAAAACCCATAAATTTATCAATTTAATAAAGAAAAAATGCTAAGCCAAATTTGATATACAATCACTATTAAAATCATTTATGTTTTATATCTTATATATAGAACTGATATTAAACTAATAAGATTCATTAAAAAGCTCATCACCGTTCTTAAAATTTATAAAAATACTTGTGCAAGTTTGGTGAATTTTTATTCATTTATGTGATAATGTGTCTTCTACATACACAGTATAATTATATATATTAAGATAACAATATGTTTAGCCAAAACAGTATACAATACTTTTAGAATCATTTCATTGATAATCCCTAAAAATAACTTTTGTTATAATGATTTTTAATTCCTATTAAAAATAGCCTATTACCTGTAAGTCCCAGGGAACGTCCTCTGAGCGTTGATTGGACTATTTTCCCATTCCTGAGCAAGAAGGCACCAAAGAGGATGGCTATATTCCTCATTACTCAGGGTGATCTCGCTCACGTGGTAGATGAGCGCTGAATAACAGCTCTTCCACTTCAGATCCTGCCCCCAGTACCTACACTCACCTTGTCAGAACTGTGAAAGGAATCAGTGAAATCTGCGCTGAGTTTGCTAAAATCAAATTGATTAGAACTAATTTGATTGGCAATCAGCCCAATGTTCAGATTCCACATGGTTGAAAAGGTATGAAGACCAATCTTTTAGTCAGAATGCCTGATGGTTCAATTCAGTTAACACGATGATCAAAAAAATCACCCACCTCCCAAAATCATCAGGGATCATCCCTGATGGGCAGGTAACAGCATTGGACACCATTGATGAGGGTTCAAAGCTCCCAACTGGCAAATCGGGCGTTGCACCTGATGCAACGCCACTGATTGAACAAAAAGCCCAGTGACCAAGAATGGGTAGGTTGGGCGTCCCAAACCTGTTCTCAACCAAATGAGCCCGCCCCTATGTGGGGTGGCCTTGGGGGATTCCTGCTGCTCATCAGGCTAAATGCCATTGCGCCAACTGTTGGAAATGCAGTTGAGCCTCAGTTCAGACGTTTGAGGTCAAACCAACAGCAACTCAGCTTGTCACCAAATTCTTCAATGTCAGTTCCCAGTTAAATGTATCTGTTCCCCATTCCCAAACAATTCGCCAGTTAGGTCAAACTTGTTGGACCTGATCCTGGCTTGTTTCCCCTCTAAATCAACTACTATTTAATCAGTCGCAATGCACTTAGAAAATTGTTGTTCAATTTTTCTTCCTTAAATTTTCCATTAAAAACCTTCTCCAAAAATTTAGCTTATATATGTTGGGATTTAAACTTCCTTTTCCGCTGGCACTCTCATACCCCTCAGAGTTAACGGCCATGCTTGTCTGGTATTCTATTTTGTGCCTGTACAAAATTCTGGCTCACCAGCAGATATTAGTGAAACTCCTTACCAGTTTCATATCCGTCATACCAGCAGAAGTGCCTTGGGCATTCTGTTTTGCTGTTTGGGTGCTCTGGCACCTTGGCTGGCAGGCCAGTCTTTTTCTTACTTGCTGTTCACCCGACTTACCATTCACAATGTTTATAGTATTTCTTTTCTCTTGATCACACTTTTGGTCAAATTGTAGTTTGAAATTTAGTAAAAACAGCTACACTTATCATCAACCTATCCAAGTTACCTATGTCAATGAGTTTTATGCCCACTGCCTCCACACGGGACAGTGGTGCGCCACCTCCTAATGTTTTTTGGCCATTGCTGAAATGTGCTCAGGCTGGATTGGATAGCCCTCCAAATTCTTAAGCATGGTATGTACCACCTAAGGACTTAGCCTTACATCTTGCCCAAACCCATGCGGTGCCATGCTGCCCCCTTGTTCTCCCCAAATCAAGATGCAATTTGGCCTTTAAGTTAAATATGTTAAGTTTTTTCCCTGTTCAGACATAGCCATTATAAAATTAGCCCAGGTTGTTATGCATCCTGCAGGCTTCATTGACTTCCATCCCCTCAAGGGTATTTTGATCTTGGCTTTTCAAGTGGATCTGATGCTTTGGTAGCAGCTATCATCCCCCTGGTGTTCCAGGGAACCCCCTCCCAACTACTTGAACCCAGTTGCCCACTGATACCACTCTTTTGGTTCAGTTATCAGATCTCCCTACCCACCTACCACCCAAAATTTTAATGAATGAAATTATCGCTGTATTATTGAAATATGGTTCTGATCCCATGATACAATTCATGGTTCCCAATGGAGCCACTCGCCTTGCAGGCCCCCATGCCTACGCAACTATTTGTCCAGTATCAACAGAAATAGCCCTCTCAATCCCCCCTCACACCATAATCCCCTCTGACCCAGACTATCCTTTTTGAGCTCGAGTGGATGGAGGGCGCACCATTTGCCCTACCTGTTTTGAACTTGACCATCTGAAATGGCGCTGCCCCTCCATCTCATGAGTTTTGGAATCCACACCCAACTCTATGCATGATGACCCCAAAGCTGATCCAATAACATTTTTCAAATGGGGCACTATCCTTCTTTCTCCCTCCCCCCAAAGTGATAGCCACAGCAACCACTGAATCAACAAACCAAAAATTACCTCAACGAGCCTCTTCTCCTGAACCCACCAATCAGGAGCCAGAATGGATTAAAATAAGTTCTAAACCATCCTCCCAGCCAAACGCAACAGATAACCCACATGTAAACAACCCAATCAAATTCACCCAAAATCCATGGTATTATATGGTTGAGGTTGATGAATCAGGAGAGTTTATCCATGAATCTGAATGGGCTGGGCCAGTCCATTTTAAATGTACCTCAATACTGATTATGTGGCCCAATTCCCAAAGCGCCATTATTCACCTCACCATGATTCCACCCCATTCAAAAGTGACCACCAACAAGCTGAAGAGGCAGTTGCCTTCCCTGAATGTCTTCAAACCTATAAAGTCATTACAAAATCAGTTTCAGTACTGGCTACAGGCCTGAAACCTCCTGTGAGTCCATGGGAACGTCCCCTGTGTGTGGATTGGGCGATTTACCCATTTCTGAATAAAAAGGGTCTGAAGAGGGCGGCTGTACCCCTCATCACCCAGGGCACTCTTGCCCACATGGTAGATGAGCTCTGGGAAACAGCACTCCTTTTATAATTCCTCCTCAGGTACCCATGATCACCTTGGCTGAACTTGTCCACTAAATTGAGGAAATTTGCGCTGAGATTACTGTATCAAAGTCAAAAGGTCCAAAACTGATGGGAATCAAGCCCAAAGATTTGAAAACATATAGTCAAAAAGGGACAAGTATCAAATTATTGGCCAGCATTGCTGATGGTTTTGACTCAGCCAGTAGTATGATCACTGATGCCAAACAACCCTCGAAATTGTCAGGGATGATCCCTGATGTGCAGATGGTATCTTTGGGAACTATCACAGACAATTCAAAACCCCTATCTAATGTATCAGGAGTTGTGGTTGACATAACTCATTTGACCAAATGAACGCCCCAGCGACCAGGAATGGGCAGGTTGGGCATCCCAAACCCGTTTCCAACCAATTGGGACCACCCCCATGTGGGGTGGCCCTGGGGAACTTCCTTTGCTCATTGGGCCATACGCCATATTGCCAACTGACAAAAATGCATTCAAGCCTTGGTCCATGTGTTTGCATTAAAAATGAAAGTGACTTGGCCTGCTGCTGAATCCTTTGATGTCAGTTCTAATTGAAATTATCTGCCCCCTTATCTTAAAATTTGCTGGATTAGGTCAAATTTGAGGGACCTGATCCCTGATAAAACCCACTTCCAATTGTACACTATTTAATTAGTTGCATCAAACTGATGATTTCTTGTTGGTTGATTCTTTTTATTTTTCTAATAAATTCCCGCTAAAACCCAATTTTTTTTACTTTATTTCAATCCATCTTGCCAAAGTCCCAATAGCGTTAACATGGTGGCCTATCAGTCCCACACCAGATGGGCATTAACAGTCTTGATGATTACAACCAATCCCACCATTGTCAACTAGATTCAGAGTGCTAGAAACTTCTGTCTTTTTAAGCCCATTATTGAAACGATCTGCTATCAATATACTGGAATCTTGTGTCCTTATATCCACCATTTCCATGCAAGGATCCGCCCCCTTATCTCTATGATGATAACAAACCCACCCACCAGCAACCCTATAGAAGCCACTCAGTGGTACGATCCCCTGCAGCAAGACCCACAGTGTCTGGGGTTGTTTCCATTTAGTTTGTTTTCAGGTTCCTTTTGAACACTCGTTCTACATCAATGAGTCATAATGACCCAATTTGCAGCTCCATACACCGTCATATGAGCGGCAATGCCACTGGCATTCTGGATTGCTTTTTGAGTGCTCACACATTCTGAATGGCAGGCTGGTTTAAACTTCTTCCATTCACATGACACCTCCTATCCTACCTATTACCATGCTTCCAAAACAGAAAAAAGACCATCTTTGATACTATCAGGTGGCAAATTCAGCAGTTCAAAAAGTTGTGGCAGTTGCAAAGTTTGGCCCAAAGACCTGCATTACCCGCAACAACCTTGCAACCATCGCCACCCTACCTAAAGTATGCCTTGAGGCGGAAAAAGCACTTACATACTATAATTATACCCTCCTCATTGCACACATTGAGTTGCAAGCACCCATTTGTTATCTTGACCCCCAATTCCATGATGCGCCTACACCAATGCTATCAGTTTTGTGCCACTACATGTCTACAACAGATGAGGAATAAGAGCCTCCTGATCCCTCTTCACCCACCGCCATGGATGTATAGTGGTTTACACTTCTGACTTGGTTGATGTGTATTATTTGAATTTTTCATCAGTTCAAGTGGATCCATCTGTCTTGTTTTGACTATATTTTATTTTATTTTATTGTGGGATTTTAGCTCTTTTGAGCATCAGTAATGTCCGTCCCCTGGTTGGCTTTTCTCAGTCAAATAAAAATGAAAATATGCTAGAAAAGCTTATTTAAATTTGGATGCACTATTTGACAAGATCCTCCCTTCCAGATCTCCCCCTCCATTAATTTCATTAATTTTTTTCTTATTGAAAGTTTATAAAGTTGTAAGTTCAACCCTGTGCTAATAAATTTATACTGTTGTATGTATCATATAAATATACTACATTATACTATATAGTTGCATTATTACCTATATATCATTGAAATTTCTTGGCTTAAATAAGCCCTTTTTCTGTATTATCATAGGAAGGATATTCTAGTTGACGTGATCTAAGTGTAACTTGGCACCCTCAAAATTTAAAAATACTTGTTTTGAGTTTCAAACTGCTACAATTATGAATGTCAGGTGACTTGGGCATAGAACAATTGAACCACGAAAATGGATGCCCTACACACCTCAATTAAAATGGAATTCTTTGACAAATAACTTAACCCTAAAGAATCATATCTGAGATATGTAACTCTTCTGTTAGCCATCTAACTACTGGCATCCATTCCCAATTATAATATGACTCTTATGGGCTGAATTGCAAAAAACATATCCAACACCTTATTTTAGCTCTGGTAAATTAAACTTTTATGAGATAGCGGACATACTTAGGTAATGGAACAAGTTACCCATTAATGGCAGGCCGCGTTGCACAAGCAATCTACAAGCCACCATCAAGATAAGCGTTATAACTCTTTGGTAACTCTAAAGACACCTAATAAATTGGAATCTTTGCCAAATCAATCTATGTAATGAATTTAATTATATACTATTTAGCCAACAACCAAATCACCCTACAACCATTGTCACCAAACGATCCCAATTAAATAATTATTGACATTAACATTGGTTTATTTCCATCTATAAAGTCAATTTAATAATTCATTGGCAAATATAAATGAACTTTAATTATTGATAAGACATAAAAGCCCCCAAAGCCATTTTAAGTCAAAGCTGGATAATGTGGTCATTCTAAATTTAACAGTACACCTTTAGAACTAAAAGAGGCATCAACCCAAAGGGTACTAACGATGACTCACTTAGGGGACCTGGGATACAGTGTGGCTGAGCATTGGGTAGATGTTGCACCTCTTTGTATGATTCCTCCATCGCACATCCAACTTCTAATCTCAAACCCTTTATTATCTCTGTACCAGCAGATTATTATGTGCAGAAATTAGGAAGCTTTATTTTAAAATTATAGCTATTTACAAAGGCAGTGCGTCAGGTATACTTTCCAATTAATATATCACAGATAGGATCACTCTTTGTTGAAAGAATTTGATACCTGGGGTAACCTCAGGTTAAAATAAGTTCCAAAAAAAACAGATAAGCCCTAAAACTTACAAAAAGGGAAGCAATTTGAACCAATTGAGTCAATGAGCATAAATGGTGCTAGAACGGCATCCAACTTTTGAAATAATGATCAAGCTCTTCTGAAATAGTATGTAAGGCTTCTGTTTTTAGTGATTGACAGCTATTCCCAAGAAGGATTACATTCAATACTTGGCAAGGTGAAGACTTTAACGAAAATTTAACTATGTTAGGGTGGCTAAGTCTCTTTTGGGTTCCCACTACCACAGTATCCATCCTATGGTAAAAGGTGAAAGACTTATTTAACAATGTCCCCAAAACGGTGACTAGAATGAAAGGCTTAACTTTATCAAAAATAGCTTTGGGGGTTTTATATGCTTTTTTTCACTTAATCTTTATTAGAAAAGTTAACAAAAAACTGATATAGGGGGCTATATGAACTAAAACTACTCATTGGATACTGCTTCCAGTGTTTAATGAATGCCTTTGTACCAAATACTTTATAGGTGAGAATTGTGTTGTGTATAACCCATTCAGATGATACTTGGTGTTATTTAAGCCAATTATTGGGTTAATTCCAGATTTGTACCTTATGAGTGCACTGTCAAGTTGTAGCCTCATAAAATATTCTATGGAGCTTTGCATCAAGTCCTGTGATTTTGTTATTTCATCTAAACTAATATTATCTGAGGAATTTTGCCTTTAGTTGAACCTAAAAGGATTTTCTAGCTCTGGCTGTTATATCAATACTAGTTAATTTATCTGTAAAGAATATTGACAGGTTTTCTCTAAAGTCTTGAGTAGTATTATTTTATGTCTCTCCTAAGGGGCTCATCTGTTTAATAGTCTTCTTGGTATGCCTGATATCCTAGTATCTGACACCACCCTCTTCAAGAATATTAGCAGGGGAGTACAACATAAAAGTTGGCTATGTATACGATTTATAATAACTTCAGTTTCTAGAGAATTAAATGATTAAAATTTCCATGTTTATAGGCGATAACTTATGGTCCTGCACAGATGTGATCCAATTTTTTTACATGGCGCTATGCAGTTGTGGTTTACAAACCAAATCAGAAATCACAAATGGGGATAAAGGCTATAATGATGCTTTTGCTGACTGCCTTCTATTGTGAATGTATTATTCAAATCATAATTGCAATAGAATGAATTTGAAAGAACTTCAGTGCTATTTCTTTTAACAATTTATAAACGCTTGAAATTGGTCCTTGGTGACTTTGCATGCTAATAAGGCTGGTCTAAAATTTATAGGGCTCTTGATTATTCTTGGCTGATAACCCCTAGATTAATTAACTGCACAGGTTCAGTGGTGTGTAATTCTCCGCGTTGTCTGATAGTAAGATGTAT
Organism: Massospora cicadina; assembly: GCA_022478985.1. Taxonomy (NCBI): domain Eukaryota; kingdom Fungi; phylum Entomophthoromycota; class Entomophthoromycetes; order Entomophthorales; family Entomophthoraceae; genus Massospora; species Massospora cicadina. The sequence goes on from JAKSZP010017559.1 coordinate 7,624, forward strand.
TCATTTGATAATAGTATGGAGACTATTAACTGTAGTTGAATAAAGTATTAGTATTGGGTCCAACGCTCGACAAATATTTCCCCTCAAAATACTTAGGATGTCTTCAATAGGGATTCATTCCCTTATATCAACTAACTTGATTCATGCTCAGATCCTAATTTATGGATTCTCTCTGGTGACACACAGTTGGCATCAATCCCCAGATTCAGTTCAGCTTCTCTTCTCTGGATCATCGCTCTGATTCTTACTCTTTATCCTAAATAGTCTCACAATTAAATCACAAGTAATAATTTTCTTATAAAAAATAGAACTTGAAATGGATTCTGGTATGACACGAATTACTGGTAAAATTAAAGTTTTTAGTGTATATAAGTATATTTATTAAGTGAATTCTTAGGGGAATTTATAGTGGGAATTTGATACTCAACCCTCAGTTGACACCTCATTGATGAAATGGCAGCCGCTGCTGTTGAATCAGACATCCTCATCTAATCAGCAATGGTCTTCCCCATCCTGGCTAGTATTCTGTCATTGGACATCCTTGAGACCAAAGTAAAAAGAGTTGGAAAACTTGTCGCTAATGTTTTCATCTTAATCCCAGTGAACCAACCATATTTGGAAAGCAATTCGCTTAGGTAGTGAGGCTTTGTCGCAATTCCAATATGACTGTACAATAATCCTGGAACAGCTAGGGCGGATTGGAAAGAATCCGTCAAATATGACATTATTTATGGTTAGTTGAGTGTCTTAAAATGAGGCAATAATGGGATATAATGGGTTATTATTGAATCACCTCTAAATAAGGCGATAAGGCGATGTCAAAATTAGATGAATATGAATTAAATCGCCTTTAATTAGGGTGATAGAGAGCAAAAGAATAACAAGCTGAATTTGAGGAGAATTGGCAGAATAGAATAGTCTAAGCTATGAAAGCAGTATTTTCCGAAGCTGCTGTATATAAGTGAGATGGGCAATTGAGAGAGGGAGGTTGTTTATAGTAGAGAGAGTGAAACAGCGAAAGGTTACTGTATTTATTAAATAATTAAAAGAATTGTTGGGGAGATTGCTCCTATTTTAGATTATTTTCAAATCTATCTGAAGGACCGATGATCCCCATATCATCTGCCTGTTGTTCAGTGGGTTTGACCTGTATGGATAATATGGTGGATCCTAATGATACCATCCAAAATAATAACAGTGGTGCTCATTACAGGGGGCCTAAAGATCAACCACCAAGTACTATGAAGCTCCAGTCGCCAGCCATGTCTTATGAAGCCTGCGTTGTTGTGTAATCTTCATGAAACACTGCACCAGCTGTTTATGAGGAACTTAAACTCACCTTAGACGCAGTGCTCCAAAAACAGGATGAACTTCCTCAAGAACGAAATGCTGTCTTGTATCAGCTTGATAGCACGTTTAGCCAAATGAAAATTCTGGGATAACAAAACAAGGAACTTTACAACAGGTTGGATGATACTACCAAATGGCTGCAGTGCACAGAACTGAAATTGACCAGTGCTTCTCAATCTTCTCACTGGGAAGAGGACAAACAACAAGGGGGCATCATAAGAGGAATAATGTGACACTGGTCAAAGCTACTACACCCAGGATGGTAGTACTGATATGAATATGTGTCAGAGCGCCAATTCCCTCAAATAATGGCAGTACTGCCCATGGCAGAAGGCCACGCTACCCCCAAAGTGGCGGACATCACAACTTCTTCTGGTCCAGCTTCTCATCAGGAAACTGCTTTTAGATCACGACTCATTCCTCAGCATGGCCCAAAAAGCTGCAAACGGGATGAGGAGGTTAATATCAAGAAACTATCTTCATTTGATCAAAATGGGAATATCCAACTTTTCTTTCTCATTGCAAACACTTTTGCAACCTATTCAATTCAAGACTAAATCTAGTTTGATAATCTCACAGAGGAGATTAGTCTGCGCCCATGTCAGGGAGCAGTTGGGCAAGCAAGGTAAGAGGAGCAGGCGGAAGGCCCGCGGCCTCCAACGTTTGAAAACGCCCCAGAGAATCCAGCGGAATAGACAAAAATCTCAAAAAACTGGCGGTCACAATTTTCCCAGAGATACTCACATGGCAAGCACAATGCAACCAGTACATCAACACGTCACACTCCCAGCCACTTTCATCGGTGGAATTTGGAGTCCGTGTGTATCTGGACATCCAAAAAATGGCCTTGTGGGGAAAAATTTTGTGAAAAGTACACAAAATTTTCCCAACCGCGGTGTACGTTGCACCTCACTCCATGTCGCACGGTTGGATGGACCTAGGTTTCAAAAGCAAAATAGCAGTAGATGAGGCTGCAGTGGTGCGCATAGTGGTTGACCTCCCTGAAGGGCAACGGTTTGTCAAAACCAAATGCACCAGATGGACAAAATTAAACCAAGTTTTCCTCACGTTTGACTTTTTGCCTACTACAGTAAAACGTGACATTTTGGAGCAACACCTGAAAGATGGTCTCGCCATATATGGCGAAATACAATCTTTTGAAATGCAACACTTCATGCTGATGCCACACCTGTGCACTGGCAAAGCCATCGCAGTTCTGACCCCAACTGAGGAGATCGTGAAGGACCTAACCCAGATCCTGCACTCCACTTTTATTGATATCACAGGGCATACCACCCACCCATTCCGGGTAACTGTGGACAGCGCGCCCCCCATTTGCACCCACTGTGACGCATTTGGCCATAAGGCACATGCATGCCCCATCAAGGAGGGCTCACATTCCAAGAGCACCCCTCGGCGGCCATGGCCAGTGGAGAGGCGCACTACAAACCAACCGCAAGCACCAAGGAGGCTTTCCCATGGGGAGCACAAGGCTGCTACCTATTGGTAAAGCCCATCTCCCCGCAGGAGCGGAAGAAGGCCAAGCAGGCCCATAAAGCCATGGCCAAGGAAGCGGCCAAGGCCACCACCGCCATCCCACACTCACAATGCCAGGAGGACATAAAGACCTTCATGGTAGAAGCGACTTGGGAATCCATCATCCAATCAGATTAGGAAGCCCATACTGAGTGGGCCACTCAATCTGAGGATCTGAAGGGAGATTCAATCTCACCCAATCGCTGCACCCAAGCTCTGGTTGAAACTGACTTGGGACCTATCCCAACTGAAAAAAAATTTTTTGACCTGCTTGACGGTGCACTGAACTCATCTGCACCGCAAAAAATTCGTCCGACGTTGGGAAAACAAAAAGTGAAGGCCAAAGCCAACGTGACTCTTTCTGCAAAAATTAACAAAAACCCCGATAGCGTTGCTGCTAACACCCACGCTGCTGTGAAAGCCCATGGGGACCTTGAAGAGGCTGGTGGGCCTGGGGGCCCACCCCCTCACACCTAAGGTGCGATGGGGGTTACCTTCACTCTAGGGATGTTGAATATCGCGGACTCAAGGCCTCCCCATCCCGGGCTAGGAAACTGAGTTTTTTACAACACAATTTACCCGTGGATATCCTGGCCATCCAGGAGTCCCACTGTCCACGAGGTTCCGAGGAAGCTTGGAAACAATGCTCCTCCCATCCCTATCCTTTAGGTCAAAGCATTGTGGGGTGCTAATTTGGAAAAATAATTTTTTCAAATTCACATCCTTAGAAACATTCCTAAATGGCTGAGTGCTCATCGTCACTTTCTCGTGGGCTGATGTTGCGCATGCAATCATCAACATCTATGCCCCAAATGGTGCACACGAGTGTTGGGAATTTTTCTCGTTGGTAAAATCCCTCCTGCTACCCCCTGATTCTTTCCTAGTTGGCGACATGAACTGTTGGCTAACCTCACCAACAGACTGGTGGCCTCCCTCACCCCACGCCCCACAAGGTCACGTAGAACTACGCATTCTAGAAGCCACCATTGGGTTAATGGATGCGCTGCCACAACATGCCCCACTGCTCAAAAACATGACGCGTCCCCACGTCCACAACGGCCAATTAAGGTCCATGACCCATATCGACCTTATTCTAATGCCAGCAAAATTCCAACCCCACATCTCCCACTTCAAAACAACGAAAATGGAATTCTCCGACCACTGACTGGTCTCAATAACCTACCACTTACCCGTCACAGTTGCAAAGGCCCCACATTGGTGCAAAATCTGCCCCCCCCTGAGCTCGCGTCACCAGGATTTTCCACATGGGTGGAAGAGGCAACTTTGGCAAAACTGTTTGTTGCACCATTTTGTGCGGACCCCATTTCCACATGGGCAACTTTCAAAGAGGACACCATCCACCACTATTGCCATCTCTCCTCCAGACGCTCACGAGCCAAATTGGCAGTCATCTCACACGCTCTGGTGGAATTGGCCCACTTGGAGTCCAGCATTCCAGCCACAGGATACAGCCCTGCATGGGGCCGGAAGTGGGTGGAGGCAGCCGCCCACCTCAATGCACTCAAAAGGCAACACAAACATTGGGTTTGTGTCCAATACAGGGCCACATGCATCACTAAAGGTGACAAGTGCACCGCATACTTCTTTAAAAAAATCTTTACACCATGCCAGAGTGTGGCCTGCACACAGGTGCGAAGATCGGATAATTCCATTGTGGACACACTGGCTGAAGTGGCAATCAAAATGCAACAATATTACTCTGAGTTATACCGAGCTGAACCAATTCAGCTGGCCAAAATGGCAGAATTTCTCGACCGAGCTCATATCTGCACCATTTTCTGATACCCAGAAATAATGAATTTAATTACTCTGAATGAATTTTGGACAGCCATTCGCAGTGCGCCAAACTGAAAAATGTCCAGGCCCAGATGGCATTCCATATGAGTTCTACAAAAAATATTTCAAATATATATCCCCATTGCTGCTAGCCTCACTTAACCAAAGCCTGTTGGAAATGCGCCTCCTACCAGGAGGACATGAGGCCTTTAATGTCACACTCTTCAAGAAAGGGGATAAGCTTGACTTAGCCAACTGGCACCTCATTTCTCTAACAAACACAGACACCAAAATTTTAACAAAAATCATGGCTAACCGTTTAGGGACTGTAGCATCTGCCACCATCTCCCCAGAACAATTTGGTTTCATCCCCAGAAGGTCGATTTGGGATAACATGCACTCCATGGCTAATGCATGTCAGTCCACAGCCTCTGGGGCACTGGTATTCTTGGACCAACAAAAGGCCTACGATAGAGTAAACTGGGAATACCTAAGGGCCTGCCTCCATCAATTCCGCCTACCCCCCCACTTCATAAACTGGGTAATGCTGCTCACGGAATCTGTGACAATGGCAGTGCGTGGCCCAGGCTTCCTAACGGAAGTAGTCCGCCCTCAAAGGGGCTTGCGACAAGGGGACCCCCTCAGCCCACTCTTATACAACTTCAGCCTTGACCCACTACTGCGAAATGTGAATGCCCACCTCACTGGGGTCCATGTGCCAGGCCAAACCCCAGTCAAGATGATGGCATTTGCAAATGATTGCGTGGTGGGGGTGTCTAATAACAAAGATGCATGCACGCTTGAAGCCCTTATCCAGGAATATTCCCGGGTAAGCAACGCGGCACTGAACGCCTCCAAAACCAAAATCATCCTCCTTGGTCGGTTTCAGAACTGCTGGGCCCCAGCAATTAGTTCCCAACCCAGCCCATCTGCTCGCCCACATCCACGCCTTACTAACTCAACACACACCGCTCCACTGGTGCTCCCCTTTGTGCCACGTCCTACCATAGGACCGGTGCGCCATCTGGGCGTGTGGATGGAGGTAGGCGGATATGCGTCAGCAGTAATGGAGTGCCATATACTGGACAACGTGACGAAGCGAATCGCCTCTCTTAGAGCCCACCCTACTACCCTCACTGGCAGGGTTGTTCTTGCCAACTCTATGCTCCTATCCAAAGTCTGGTTCGGAGCCCACGCCATCCCCTTCTCCCCAAGCTTCTTCAAATCCCTGTATGCTTTGCTGCAAGGATGGCTTTGGTCAGGCCGCCCTCCACCAGTATGGCTAGAGGTCATGTTTGGCCCTCATCATCAAGGTGGCATGGGCCTGCTTGACTTCAAAGCCCATGCTGCCAAGATCCTGGGCACCTGGATCGCGGCCGTCACCGCTCCTACACTCCCATCCCAACACTGGTCCCGCGCGGCCCGCTCCAACTTCTCCCAAGCCTTGGGCCTCAACAATCCATCAAACCCCCACTCCCTGATGAAATACCTCGCATCACACACATCGGCCACAGGTCCTCACGGGACTAAAACCCACTACAAACGAATCCTACTCTCCATGCAAAGCGCAGAGTGGATAATTCGTATTAGCGGACATACAACCCAAAGAGGCCGCCCCTCTCCTCAGTTCACACAAGAGGTAAAGGGGCTACCCATCCATGATGGCGTGATCCCCATTCGACCCCATGTCCTATACAGGGTGGACTACCTGGACATGATGGACATCCCTTATTCTACTGAGACCCAAAAGACTATCTGGAAATACGCACACCATCCTCTGTTGCAGCCTTAAGTCCGCTCCCATGTGTGTGGCGCTGCCTGAGGCGGGTGTATCATAAGCTGAGCGCTCTAACGCTTTACACTCATCCTGTGTCGTGTGTGGCCAGTATGGAATGCTGTTCCACCGCCTGGAGAAGTGCCCCACCTCTAAAGTGATATGGCGCGAAGTTCAACGTCTGCTGGGCCAGGATCAAACGCATCCCTCTAGTCTGTCAAGAGATATGTTTGCTTCATCAATGGCCTCCCCCCTTCCACCCTCCCGCCATGCTCTGGTGGTTGCAATCGCCATGTGGACTATCCACACGATTGTCTTGGATGGCATCGCTGGCTCCATCCCCACCCTCCCAGAAGCTGTCCACAGATTCTGGTCTCATTTGGTGGACCACTTTCAAGCGTGGATGTTTGGATACCTCCCATCACGTCGTCAACAGCTGGTCTCCTCCTGGTTCCCAGTCTGGTTCAAAATCAGACCCCTTCCTCCACACGTGCTCAATAGTGGCTACGGCCCCTTCACACGTTCCCTCCCCTCCCCATAAGTGGCGTTCCCGCTGGCAACAAGAGATAGCATCACTTCTCTGGGGTGCCTCCCCTGGTACTAAGTTTATCTGTCTTGAGTCATATTCGGAAGTGTCCATCCCATGGTCAGCCTTCCCCACAATAAATTTAAATTTAAATAAAAAAATGGGAATATCCATGGTTTCGTCAAACAGTTTAAATTTGCAGTGGAAGGTTCATCCAATAGATGGAAGGCTAAACTGTTCATATCTGCCTTGGATGTTGAGAGTGTTAATAAAGTCACCTGTTACCTCCCAAGTAGATATATTATCTATAGGGATGTAAAAGATACCATGCTTCGCCTGTTTGTGGGGTACCTCAAAGATGTTACAGCGGAAAGTGAAATTCTTAACAATTAAATTCCACCAAAATGAGACTCTTTTGTAGTTTGCTGATTGATTTACAATGGAAGCTCATGTGATGATTGGGGCAAGTTACTTAGTGGAAGCCAAAGTGGGAATTGCCATGACCTCCACAGTGAAGCCATACTGAGAGCTTCACAATGTCATACACCGCTTCTGGATGATGACGCTCCTCTACTCAAAATTGTACAGTTTCTAAGTCGCATATCCCCTAACTTTCTACCACCAAATATTGAATGGAAGACTATCACCTCTACTGTACCCTCTTATTCAGGAGAATACTCTCATCTGACTCATGTTCTGCCTTGCAACCCTTGATCTTACTGTTAGATTTTAGTGGTTGACTCATAAAAACCCTTTGTATAAAAATATCAATGCCTATAGATTACTCCCATTGATGGATCCTTTAATCCTTCCTGATTCATCTGCATAATCTGATAAATCAGATTTACCTCATAACCACTTTGATTTCATCTGAGATACCCAATTATCATAGCTAATAATAGCTATGATATAATAATGTTATGGATGATTATGGGAACCACTCGGGTGAACCAAATGAATTTATGGCACAAACTTAATTGCAATTATGAATTTAATGCAAATATGATTAATGAATAATTATTTTTATATATGTCAATCACTGTAATCAGCACAATAGTACTTACATATGTACTTTCCAATTAGGGATTACCAAGTACTATTGAGAGGGTTTCCAACATCCCAATTAAGGGAGCATAATTATTTAAATCCATATATTCTTTTCCATCAATTGTTGTATTTCGTCAGCTGTATGACAAAACAATAGTACTTGCACAAGGACAGCCTGAATAGGGAGTACCTAGTACTATTGAGAGGCCTGCCAATGTCCCAATTTGGGGTGCGTCATTATTCAAATTCTATATATTCTTAACCCCACTTAATGTATTTTGTCAGCTGTAGGATGAAACGTAATTGGGCTGAATGAAAGGCAAATATACACCACTGAGGTGCTAATATTATGCCTAAAATCTTCCCAATTATGAGAGTAGTAGTACCTCCAAAAAGGCTAAAATGATTATAATTAAGTTAATTCAAGGGCAGTTAACTTGAGATATTTTAATACCACTGCCATAATCCATAGCAGATTGGCATGGTTTTAATTAACTCATCTAATAGATGAGGATGGCCAGGAGATGTCCTAGAGGTATAAAATACTGGCGCCTGGCCCTAAAATAAAATCATCTTTCTATATCTTCATATTTTCATCTTATATCTTCTTATCTTAATTCAATCTTCATATCAAGACTGTAGACAAGCATTCAGGGGAGCTTGTCATAATCACCTGTGTCTGGAGAGTTCCCAATTAGAGAGGGAAAATTACCCTAGAAGAGACCAAGAGAGTCAGATATTGTTGTTTAGCTTTGCGAGCTTCCAAAAGGTAAGGAAAAACCATAAGACACATAGCATATTTGAGGATCTATTGGCCAAAACTCTTCCTGACTAGTGAAACAGGAATACTTTTAATAAGCGAGCTAATCCTCAAAAACTCACAAGTGGTTCTCATTAAAAACCACGTTACACTTTAATATGAATAATTCATCAAAATACCAGGCAGAGGCTGCCAGTAATTATGACAAAAATGACACGAAGCCAGTGACAGAGAAATCACTGAGTACTTCAAAACTGCACGCCAGATTACCGAGGAGAGCATTTCATACTCCTTGGATCTAATCACGGCAGGAGGAGAGCATGTGGACACAACTGGCCCTATTGAGTTTACCTCTAATAGTGTGAAGAAGATGATTTAGACCCTATAATCATGGGTATAGAATCAGTATATCGAAAATGGACCCATATTTTGTGCTGTTTTACTACTTGAAGGATCAGGCCTTCAAGATGGAGATGTATATGCGGTACTGAGAGGCGACCATGGCCAAAGGCCTCAACTGTACACAAGCAACCAACGAGTTTTAGATTAGCTTCGTACAGCCCTCAATCAAGCACACCCAAAGGATTCTGGCTCAACAGAATCTAGAGCTTGCGGAAATTTACAGAATACAAGAGGAGGATCAATCTTCCCAATCAGGCTTACTGTATAAGATGAATTCCAGTTTTAATGAAGTTAGAAAGGCTATTGTAAATAATACAGAACAGGTGAATGATGCCCACAGAAGATTGAACACCTTGGAAAATCAACTCAATGAAAAAGTTCCAACAATTGCAGCTGAGGTCCTTTCTTTACATGGACTGACCAATGGGTGGGTCAATAATATCAGTAAATACTGCCAGAAAGTGGAGAATTACTCCAAATTTTTGTCATCTCAGACTGAACGTTTAACTGAAGATTCCACATTTGCTTGGAAAAGCTACTTGGAATTTAAAAACATGTGTTCAACTTGATGAATATGTCTGAACTGAGTTAGGCATATTGTAAAAGAGCATTGAAGATCTGGCTGTAATACCAGTAGGGCCAAATAATGAGGAAAAATTTGAGCGAATTCAGGAAAAATTTTCTGAAACTTTGGTCAATAATATCATCTGTGCAAGCAAAGAAAGTTGAACATACTAAAGAAAAACAAGATATTCTTACACAGCTATCAGTAACTAATGACCGCGTTGCCAATCTGACTGAAGATGTGAAGCATATACTGGCTTCTCAAATTATCTTTCAGAAAAAAGATGAAGACCTCAAAAAGGAAGTCAACGACTTAAAGGAGAGAAGTTGCAACTGTTTGACTAGTCCTCGAGGGGGTAGAGCAGTAAAACCTCTAAGTATTTGGGCAGAACACAACTTAAGAAATTACATAAGGCCCAAATTCAGGAGTCCGAATCAAGCAGTTCAGAGCAATTTCATAAAGCAGAATACTCTGGAGTTGAGACGGATAATGAAACAGATATTTTAAACTTTCACTCAATGCCTAAATTCTTGCTTCCATCCCAACTATGGGTGACACTTGTCACAAATGAACTTCAGATTCTGACTGAAGATTCCCCAGATGTTTGAACTCTAGACAAAGCATAACTCCTCTGGCCGATTCTTGTCATGAAGACTTCAAACCTTTGAATTTGTTAAAATTTAACAAAGAAGGAAATGACCATTTATTCATAAAATTGTTCCAAAAGGCTGTGAGGAGGATCAGATCATGCAAAGTCTACAGCTCTCATTAATTGTCTGGACTCACATAATGTCAATCTTGTTATGCCCTATTTGGGGATGATTTGTCCTATTTGGATGCGAAAAAGGCTGTCGTAAGACAATTTGGAGGCCCTGATAAACTATCTCTAGGAAGACAGACCTACTCAATATTTTTTTTCAGTGGAATGAGTCTATCTGAGATTTTACGGATAGATTTTTCCATGAGGCTCAGGTCTTACTCAGTTCAGGTGTCATAAACAAATTAGATGCAAAAGATTGCAATGCAACATGCCGTCAAGCCATACTGAGACTTTAAGCGTATCATGATCCCAGCCTTTAATCAGCCCAGGGAGTGTTAGAACTTATGGATTATCTGGTAGAATGTGCAAGAGCTTTGACGCCCCTAACTGGCCCAAAGAGCAATCAAAACTTCAATTTTTGGGCCCAAACAATACAAATTCGAATGAACATGGAAAAAACAATCAGCCCATAAATCCAAAAATGATCAGCAAACAGGCTGGTTAATTGTCATAATTGTGGCCAAAAAGGACATTATTCTAGCCAATGCTACAGACGGCCTGATAAGAAATCTGAGGTTAATGTGGCCTTAAAGGTTAACAGTGAAGAGCAGGCGGGAAAAGAACAGGTGGAGTAGAGGCGGAATGCTCTACCTCCACCAATGCCTTAACACACATGCCACCTGACCCTGGCAAGCTTTCTTGGCTGACAAAGTTGCCAAAGATAGCTTACACCACATTGTGGCTGAAAACATCTATATGGTTACCACCTGGGCCAAAGTGAAAGAATTAAAGCAATCAGAGGGCACTGCAAGGAGCTCAGGCTGAAGTAGCAAAGCCCTACGCCAAGCAAGTCATTGACCAAGGGCTGAGTAACCGTCCTAAATGCTCAGCCGATATGCCCACACTACTGAAAGTGCAGGTGACCATCTTTATGAAGACTTTAGCAGAGAATTTTCCAGAGATCTGCTCAAGTCTGAAGTCCTACTTGGAACCAAACACTTACTCCACTATTCACCTAATAAATGATTCTGATACCTACTATGAATGTACTTATGTGGATATTGCAGTAAATAAAGAATGAGTTCGGGGCATTGTTGATAGTGGGGCACCTATCAACATTGTCAGCACCAAATTGGTAAAGAAGCTGAAAATTGCGCCCTACATTGAACATTGTCAAAAATATGGTACAGCAGGAGCCATAATACTAAATCGCTTGAGGCTTATAGCACGTTAACATTACAGTTTGGATCCATTGTAGTGACAGCACTGGCCATAGTCTTGCTGAATACCAGCTATTATATTCTTATTGGGACCAATTTCCTGAGAAGATTTGGTGTTGTCACAAATCATAAGGAAGATACGCTGACTATTTTGGGGCAAAGCATCCCATTCTATTATAACAGAAATGTAAAGGCTGAAAAAGAAACAATTGAAGTTATTTTTTATCCTGGCCTATAAGGATGGGATAGTCCCAATTGAGTACACAAAATCCCATTCAAAAATTAAGGCCCTTCCAATGCAGATTTGAGAATCAAAGGAATTTTCCATTACGATCAAATCAGCAGACTACTATGCTACCTGGAACTCAAATAGTGATTCCTACAGGGCTGACTATTAAAATCTAAGAAGGACTATATTGGGAAATATACCAGCCATGGTTTGGATCTCAATTGGAGCCGAATATTGCACCAGGGATAGTCATTCCAGGTCATGAGGAAATTCAAATCTTATGTGCAAACCTCCAGAATTAGCCCATCAAGATATGGAGACATCAGGTTATTGCCTACCTACATCTATTTCTGAACACCAAAATTCAGAAATTTCATGAATTTGGGACCTTAGACGAGATAGGACTTCCCAATGATGAAATCATAAGTATTAATAACGTTGTCCCTATGGCTTAATTAGGGAACTTAACCAACATGGAAAAGGCTCAAGTCCAGAATTTATTTTAAAAGATATTGGGAAATATTTGCAAAAGATGATTTTGACTTAGGTTGTTCTAAAAATTTAATACACACAATCAACATAATTGACATGACCCCACCTGGCTACGGCCTATTAGACATTCAAAAGTAGCAGAAGAAGTCGTTTCCAAAGAGATAAAAGAACTTATAGATCGTGGAATGCTGGTTCCATCAAAGAGCCCTTGGGCTGCCCCAATTTTAATAGTAAAAAAGAAGGATGGGAGCAATCAGGTTGTCATTGATTATCAAAAACTAAACAACATCACCAAGAAGGATTCTTATCCCCTCCCACAGATTGATGACGCCTTAGATCGACTTAGAGGCGCAAAGTTATTTTCTAGTATGGAACTAATAAAAGATATTAACATATCGATATGCCCAAAGAGGAGCGCGAAAAATGCGCCATTATAACTCAAGAGGGCCTATTCCAGCTGATAAGGATGCCGCAAGGACTTTGCAATGCCCCAGCTATATTTCAAAGAGCGATGGACACAATCCTTGGAGATTTAAAATTATCTTGTGTGTTGGTTTATTTGGACAATATAAACAACTTTATCCGCACCTTCACTGACCACCTGGAACATCTAGAAGCAGTTTTTAAGAGACTAGCAGCTGCAAATCTGAAAATAAACCTCGGAAGTGCCAATTTTTCAAAGACCAATTGGAATATCTTGGGTTTTTTATTAATAAGGAAGGACTCTGACCCCGGCCATCCAAACTGGATGTGATATAAAAGATGAAACGGCCCAAATCCAAGCGCGATATACAGGTTTTACTGGGCATGATTGGTTATTATTGCTGATTCATTGTCAATTTTGCACGAATTGGAGAGACATTGTTTCATCTGCATAAAGACAAGGTCATATTTGACTGGAATCAAGCATGTCAAGAGGCATTCAATAAGCTCTGATTGGCCCTAATAACAGTCCCAGTCCTCCAATATCCAGATTTTGAGCATGAGTTTATAATCCAAACTGATGCATCGCTTACAGCAGTCAGAGCCATTTTGTCCTAAATAGGGGAGGATGGCGAGGAACACCCAGTTGCCTTTGCTAGTCAGACCTTAAATGTCCACGAATTGAACTACACGGTGACAGAATAGGAATGTTTGGTAGTCATATATGCCTACAAGCGATTTTGGGCTTATCTCCATGGCACTCACTTTACGGTTGTTGCAGACCATTCATCCCTAAGATGGCTGAACAACTTGAAGGAACCTGAAGGCCTGATTAGCATGGTGGGCGCTAAAACTTCAAGCCTATAATTACATGATTAAACATTGTGCAGGAGTGAAGCACCAAAACGCTGACGGCCTATCCCATTTACTTACAATTGCCACTGTCAGTTTGGCCGCTGATGAGCTATTTCAAAAGATGGTCAGTGGAGAATTCCAGGATGAGCCCAAATCAGTTCAAAAATTACTCATAGATCTATGAAAAAACACTTCAATTGAAAATGAGGTACTGTACAAATTAATTGAAGTAAAAAAGGTTATTTTTCCATGACCCTCAGCCCAAACAGACCTAATAATGGCAGCGCATAAGGCCATAGGTCATGGTGGATTTAAGAAGACAAAGGAACATCTTAAATACCATCTAGTACTAAAAAAGGAACATCTTAAATTGTACTACTACTGGGAGTCGATGCACTTTGATATCCAGGAAACACTGGAGTGTTGTTCCAAATGCAAAGGCAAAAAACCGTTCCAAAAAAGCACATGTTACCAGCTTGTTCTGCCCAAGTTTGCTTGGCATACCGTATCAATAGATTTTGTCAGACCACTTCCCACTAGCAACTTTAAAACCAAATACATCATCATGGCTATTGACCACTTAACTAAGTGGGTTGAAGCCAAGGCTTTTTGGGAAGTAGGTGCAACAACCATGGCCAAGTTTATCCTTGATAGTGTTATCCACAAGCATGGTTGCCCACAGGTTATTCTGACCAATAATGGAACCAATTTTACAGCCAACGTAATTATGAAGCTTAACCAGCTGATGGGATTAAAAGGTGTACTCTCTGCTACCTATTATTCTGAGACAAATGGAATAGTTGAGCGCATAAATGGGATGCTTTTGAATATTGTCTGGAAGCTAACCTCAAGCAAACCATCTGAATGGGGTACATTCCTAAGCTCATTCATGTTTGCTTACAACATTTTGTATCACTTGGCCACAAAGTTGTCACCTTTCAAGGTCTTATATGGAAGACATCCAGCCCTACCATCGCTGCTTTATTCAATCCTAGATGATCCTGGTGAAAGCAGTTATCCTCAATATGTCAAGAAGCTTTCTGAAACCTTGATTAAGTTGCAAGCTCAAGCCTTTTACAACAGTTTTGCTTTTAAAAAGGCCCGACACAAAAAGGATTCAAAAGGTTGATATGAGTTAGCTGAATTTGAATTAGGTGAAGAGGTACTATTTTGTAACACACATGGATGGGCCAATTACAGAAGTTAAATCACATTTAGGTTGTCCCTTTTGTGTTTATTGAGAAAAAGGTTGAGGTTTGTTTATATCATCAAAGAGGTTAAATAAGCCATAATTATAATTGAGTCCATGCAAAATTTCTAAGAAAGTTTAGGAAAAGGGCCAATTAAAGAGAAAAATATAAAAATATGTATACACAATTTATAAAAGAATAATGATTATAAAAAAATAATAAAACTATATAAATAGTAAAAAAATATACATATGTATATCAATATACATAGTAAATAAAGAAAAAGAATTTATATTATATGTACCAAGAAAATTATATTTTTTAATAAACAAAAACAAGATTTATTCCTCCACTTCGAGGGGGAGAGGCAGCTCAGAATCTGATCCTTCATCTTTGTGTGCCAATTCAGCCCAATCTTGTTGCTGGGTGACAAGAAAAAAGGCCATAATAGCATAGAGCCAGATTCAATGCGTACTCATTGAAGATG
This sequence comes from Massospora cicadina, assembly GCA_022478985.1. Classification (NCBI taxonomy): domain Eukaryota; kingdom Fungi; phylum Entomophthoromycota; class Entomophthoromycetes; order Entomophthorales; family Entomophthoraceae; genus Massospora; species Massospora cicadina. The sequence continues at coordinate 23,037 of JAKSZP010017559.1, forward strand.
ACTCCCAGAAAACAATGGGTAGAGGAAGCATGAGACAGAAATTTGTACCCTATTAATCTATGGGAAGGATCTACATCTGGGACAACTTCCTCCTCAACAATGGTTTTGGGTTAAGTAGATGTCATAACAGTTGGCGTGAAAAGAAGCTGGCCCAACTCTGCTGACCGGAGAGAGCCCAAAAACAGATGTATACACATGTTTCTGTTCAGATGATTAAACTGATGCTGCTGTTTGGGCTCAGGGAAGTAACGAAATTGTGATATGCAGAGGACGAGCTTTTTAGACATTAAAGATGAATTTGGTAAAATTCAGGGTTTATATTTCAGTCAAGTGGGGGAAATGTTAGATTCTGATGGTTGACTCAAAAATAAACCCTTTGAGAAAACCATCAATGCTGATAGATTACTCCCATTGATGGATCCTTTAATCCTTCCCGATTCATCTGCATAATCTGATAAATCAGATTTACCTCATAACCACTTTGATTTCATCTGAGATACCCAATTATCATAGCTAATAATAGCTATGATATAATAATGTTATGGATGATATTGGGAACCACTTGGGTGAACCAATTATATTTATAGCACAAACTTAATTGCATTTATGAATCTAATGCAAATACAATTAATGAATAATAATTTCATGTATGTCAATCACCGTAATCAGCATGATAGTACTTAGATATAGACTTCCCAATTAGGGAGTATTAAGTACTATCAAGGAGGGTTGCCAACGTCCCAATTAAGATTGCATCATTATTTGAATCCATATATTCTTTTCCATCAATTGTTGTATTTCGTCAGATGTATGACAAAACAATAGTACTTGCACATGGACAGCCCAAATAGGGAGTACCTAATACTATTTAGAGCCCTGCCAACGTCCCAATTAGGGTTGCGTCATTATTCAAATTCTATATATTCTTTTCCCCTACTTATTGTATTTTGTCAGCTGTATGATGAAACGTAATTGGGCTGAATGAAAGGCAAATATACACCACTGAGGTGCTAATATTATGCCTAAAAGCTTCCCAATTATGAGAGTAGTAGTGCCTCCAATTGGGCTGAAATGATTTTAATTAAGTTAATTCAAGGGCAAAATTAACTTGGGGATATTTTAATAGCCACTACCAGAATCCATAACGGATTGGCATGGTTTTAATTAACTCATCTAATAGATGAGGATGGCCAGGAGATGTCCTAGAGGTATAAAATACTGGCGCCTGGCCCTAAAATAAAATCATCTTTCTATATCTTCATATTTTCATCTTATATCTTCTTATCTTAATTCAATCTTCATATCAAGACTGTAGACAAGCATTCAGGGAGCTTGTCATAATCACCTGTGTCTGGAGAGTTCCCAATTAGAGAGGGAAAATTACCCTAGAAGAGACCAAGAGAGTCAGATATTGTTGTTTAGCTTTGCGAGCTTCCAAAAGGTAAGGAAAAACCATAAGACACATAGCATATTTGAGGATCTATTGGCCAAAACTCTTCCTGACTAGTGAAACAGGAATACATTTAATAAGTGAGCTAATCCTCAAAAACTCACACTTACTATAACTCTGCACCTCGTCCTTGGCTGAATTATACTCAACAGTTTGAGCATCGTCCAGGGGCTGGAACAAAACCATCTGCAACCTAGCTACCAACCAGGACCTATCTATGCTGAACGTCAGCAATCATCTTACTGACCTGGGCCTGGCTACGCCAAATGACCCCAAACTTTCTGACCTGGACACTCTTATGACAATCAAGGGCGCGGCTTTTATGGGGTCAGCTGTTATGAAAGCAGCTCCCCTGGTCACTTGGCAAAATTTTGTTATAACCGCCATGTACACTACGTACACCAAGATCAATACTACCATGGAAAAGATGGAGCGGAGTAGTGATGCGACTCTCTACCTCCGCAATTCCAACCCAAAATTTCCCTGAATCAATAGTTTTATATCCCACAGAAATCCCTCATTACAATGACGGAATTTTCTACCAGCAGCTGGTTGGAGGAGTAAATGTAGTAACATATGCTCAAGTCAAGGCCAAAGCGGATGAAGAATCCCCCAGAACAACTGAAGCTGTATGCCTATCAAATGCTTGATCAAGTTTCCTCAGGAAAGCTTAATTCTTCCACGGATGTGCCAACTCTGAAAGAATTAAACGTCGCCCTTCTGGTAGACGCCATTGTCAAAGAATATCCCAAAATTGGTGAGGGTATATTGAGTTTTCTTGAAAAAAGAGATTCGAGAATGTCCACATATTAAACAGTCAAGATTCTTCTTAATCTTATTGTATGTACTGTGATATTTTTTAGCGAAAAGTAGAGTTTGCACTATAATAGATACTGGTGCTCCAGTCAACATAGTTTCCCCTAAGTTGATGGCAAAGTTAAAATTAAATCCTGATGTGGACCATCAAATGGTGTATTGAACTGCTGGAGCAAAAGGCACCATCTCTGAGGGAGCTTATAGTGCGCTACCTCTGCGCTTTTAGTCCATTATCATCATAGCTCTGGCAATTGTGCTACTGAATGAAAACTATGACTTTCTAATTGGAACCGCTTTCCTGTGACATTTTGGGGCTGTCATTAATATGATGGAGGAGACCTTGCCATTTTTGGGACAGCAATCACAATTTACTTCACCTCTAGTGGAGTGCTGAGGTATCCGGTGCACATGAGCCATATCAATCTTGCATATAGTTATGGGGTGATGCCAGTCTGCTATCATTGATTAAAAAACAAGACTCAGCCCCTTCCCCAGCAGATATATGAATATCAAATGATTCCTCTCTGAGCTGTAAGGCCCATATCTATTCCTTCTGGACATCAAGTTTTAGTGAACATCGAGTTAGAGGTGGAAGTGTCTGTTGGGCTAAATGGGGAAGTCATTGGGCTCTATCATCAAACATGGTTTGAGCCTCATGTGGCTCCAAAGATTATACTTCCAGGATATGGAGAGATTAAGGTTTTGTTAGCAAACCTCCATAATGAACTAATGCAAATCTACCAACACCAAATAGTAGTGCAATTGCATTTGACTCCAATAGATGAAGTCCTTCAGGTCCATGATTTTGGGTCGTTGGATGAATTTGGTCTATCAGTCAAGGCACTGGCTAGTGCAGTGATGGTGGTACCACGGATTAAATTAATAGGGCTATTGGATGAACAAAAAGACCAAGAAATAGCTTTATTTCAGAAGTACAAAGGTTCTTCTCTGTCAACAATCACAATTTAAGGTGTGCTCAGGGGGTGGTCAATTAATTGGACACAGGAGATCACCCCCTATAAGGTCTCAGCTGATCCGCCAATGAATGCAGCGGAAGACGTTGTCACTAACGAAATTGACAAGTTGCTGCAGCAAGGGATGCTCAAATCTTCCAAAGGTCCATGGGCTTTGCCTGTTCTGATTGTAAAAAAGAAGGACGGCACCAACCGCATAGTTAGATTACTGGAAGATCAATAGTATTACAAAAAAGAACTTGTACCCCTTGCCAAGGATCAACGATGCTTTGGATCAGTTAGGGGATCCTGTTACTTCTCAGTGATGGATTTGATATCCTGATACTGGCAAATCGAGCTCCTTGCAGTGGAACAAGAAAAATGTGCTGTAATCACATCCAAAGGGCTTTTTCAACTGACTCAGATGCCTCAAGGGCTTTGTAACGCCCCAGCTACGTTTCAACGAGCCATGGACACTAATCTTGGTGACCTGAAGCTATCATGCGTCCTTGTATAACTCAATGATATTAATGTTTTCTCTCAAACCTTTTTGGAGCACCTCGATCATTTAGAAGCAGTATTCCGCTAGCTTGCAGAGGAAAACATCAAAATTAAGCATCGAAAATGTAACTTCTTTAAAGGTCAGTTGGAATACCTGGGGTTTGTGGTTGACTCTAAGGGGCTGAAACCACAGCATCTAAGGTTGAAGCCATCCGTTAAATGACTACACCTAGTAGTAAACGTGACATACAGGTATTTTTGGGAATGGTCAGTTACTACTGTCATTTCATCCCTTAACTTTAGCTGTATTGGGGGGGCCACTATTTGAGTTGTTAAAAAGGATGCTGTGTTCAAATGGACAGAACGTCATCAAAACGCCTTCAATACACTTTGTACGGCACTAACCAGTGTACTAGTGCTACGCTATCCAAATTTTGATAGGTAGTTTATTGTTCAGATGGATGTGTCTCTTTCCGCTGTTGGGCGGTACTTTCTTAGAAAGATGACGAGGGAGAGGAGCATCCCATAGCGTACTGTAGTCAAAGTCTGAACTGCCATGAAAATAATTATAGTGTGACCAAGTAGGAGTGCTTTGTGGTAATTTACACATATAAGCAAACTTAGCGTCTACTTGCATGGGGTAAATTTTAAAGTTGTAACAGATCATGCATCATTATGCTGGTTGCAGAACCTCAAAGAACCTGAAGGGTGGTTGGCTCAATGGACTCTTAAGTTGCAGGCTTATGACTTCAAGATCCTTCACCGCCCAGGAGTAAAGCATCAGAACGCTGACTGTTTATCTCATTTGCCAACTTTTGCCATGAAAGCAGACCTAAGTGATGTGATGTATGACAAGATGCACAACTGAAAGTACAATAACGAACCACCCCGAGTGATCAAAGCGTTGAATGAGATGCAAAAAATACCTTTCAACGGAATGGGAAACTGTACAAGCAGATCGGCAATTCTACGGTGAATTTTCCGCATCCCTCAGCATGACCAGGAATTATTATGAGCGCCCACAAGGCAGTCAGATATGGTGGGGTGCACAAGACAATGGAGTTGTTGCGCCCTAAGTACTATTGGGAAAGCATGAGCTTCAATGTGCTCAAAACCATTTCCTGTTTCCATCAGTGCTAAGTGGAGAAGCCATTCCTCTATAAGACTTTGTTCTAGGTAGTGAGACCACATTTTGCTTGTCATACGGTTTCCTTTGATGTCATTGGTCCCTTGCCAACAGGAGCTAACCAGTGTAAGTAAATTCTAGTGGCTATCGACTATTTGACCCAGTGGGTTGAAGCACAGCTGATATGGGATTTGGGGGCGGTCACAGTATCCAAGTTTGTAATAAAATGTATTATTCAGCGACATGGCTGCCCTCAATTCATTTTCACTGATAACGGAACTAACTTCAACTTGCACATCCTCCCCAAACTAAATGAGCTTATGGGTATATACAGGGTTCTGACAACTCCATATCACCCTGAGTCCAATGGAATGGTCAAACGGGTGAATGTGACTTTAGTTAACATACTATAAAAATTATAACATATCAATCTTCTGATTTGAGTTCCCTCATTTCCACTGCTTTGTTCAACTATAAAATTAGTTAACATTCCACCACGGGGAAGAGCCCCTTTCAATTACTATATGGCTGTCAACCAGCTCTTCTGGCATTACTTTATTCATTTGTAGAAGACACCAGATGAATGGAACCCAACAGCTATTTGACTAACCTTGTAAAAACTCTGATAAAATTGAAAACTGAAGCATATTCCTTCAGCTTTGCCAAGAAGATCAAGAATCAGGACGCCAATCAGGTACGTTGTAGTGGGTTGGCTAAGTTCAAAGAGGGCGATATGGTTCTCTTCCATGACCAACATGGATTTGGGCGGAAACACAAGCTGGCCATTATCTGGATTGGTCCGTTTGAGGCTATATAGAAAACTGTGGTTGACGCTTATACCATTAAGGACCCCACAAGTGGTAAGATCATTAACTGAGTGCATGCGAAGTTCCTCTTACCATACAAACAATAGGAGCATTATCATCCAGTCAAGGAGGGAGTAATATCATGAATCTGATATGACTGTACAATAATTTTGAAACATCTAGAGTGGATTGGAAAGAAACTGCCAAATTTGATATTAGTTATGATTATTTGAGTGCCTTGCTATAACGATATTGGGATATAATGAGTTATTAGATTGCCTCTAAATAAGGCAATAAGGCAATAAGGCGATGTCAACATTAAGAAAACGAATTAAATTACCTCCAATTAGGGTGATAGAAAGCTAAAGAATAACAAGCCAAATTCGAGGAGAATTGGCAGAATAGAATAGTCTAAGCTATGAAAGCAGTATTGTCCAAAGCCGCTGTATATAAGTGAGATGGGCAATTAAGAGAGGGAGGTTGTTAATAGTAGAGAGAGCGAAACAGAGAAAATTTTCTGTATTTATTAAAATAAATAATAGAGTCATTGGGGCGATTGCTCCTATTTTAGTATATTTTTAAATCTATCTTAAGGACCGATGATCCCCACATCATCTGCCTGTTGTTCAGTGGGTTTGACCTGTATGGATAATATGGTGAATCCTAATGATACCATCTGAAATTATAACAGACTTGTTACCCATTAAGGCAGGTCGCAAAACAACTGATCAATTCGCTAGTTGCAGGCAGCATCACTAACCTCACAACTTGTTCCTTAAATTCCTAATCAATCAGTGATGAAACCCAACTGATCCCAATCACTACACCTGTATTTAATCTTCAATCGACTATCAGATGCCCTATAATCATTGGCAACTCTGCCCAATGAGATCTTAAGCATTCATCTAGATTGATCCTCAAAGGATCTGACCCAGGAAGATAAACTAAAATTCCCTGAACATTGTTACCCTGAAATCAGGGTCAACTGATATCCAATTCACTTCGCTATAGGGATTATTTCCTAATAACCCCTGAAAAATTTGTCAGCTGGTAATATGGGAAAAATCCCAACAGCAGGGATACCAGGTTCTCTTCCATATAAAGCCTTAAATGAGGCCCTTTTGATAATGTGATACAAAGTTTATCTGGTAAGCCAATAATGCACTTGGGTGGTATTGGTCCCAACGTAAAAAATGATTGAAAGTACCCATTTTTCTTGATATTGAACTAGCATTTATTTGCTCCTTCTACCTTTTGTTTGTTGAAGTGAAGCAGGGTGATGAGAAGAGCTGTTGTGTCCCCATTCTAGTTGCTAAGATTTCACAAGTTTTGAATTAAAGGTTCTCCCATTATCTTATAACAATACCTGTGGTCAAGCCATGCCTAGTAAATATATTAGATAAGAAATTTGTTGTGGCTTTGTCAGCATAAGCAGGAATGGCAATTGTTTTGATCCACTTTGTGAAGTGGTCAGACTCACAAGTATATATTGATTTCTTCCTGTTGATTCAAGACGTGGACCTTTTAATTCTAAGCTGATGGTATGGAATGGCTGCTGTGGAGTCATTGGCTGATACTTGTACTTAGCCTTATGCAGCATTTGTTCTGAAAATTTATGCAGGCATCTAAGTCTTTCATTACAGGTCCAGTATTCCTTCCAAATAGTATTAATCCTTGCTCCATCTGTAAGTTTTTCTTTCTAGTACATGTCCTAAGGTATTGTGAGATTCCATTATGATGGATACCCTTTCCAAAAGTCATAATTAATGTAACCAGTATGGTCCAACTTTTTTGTATATTAACCAATCGAAACATTGATATCTTTATTCAAGGTGGGCCGACCTGGGGATGATACCACATCAATGAAGGATTAAGGGTATTTGAATTAATGGGAAAGGAGGATAAAGCCTGAAAACCCTCCATGCGCGGTGTATTATAGGGCAGGAACCTACCAGCTTTTATTCGCTACCTTGGTTTGGGTCATTGGTGCGCAATGCCAACACAATCATAGTTGGCATACCAAACTTCAGGTACTTGAATCAAACTTGTGGAGGCAGTGGTAGAGGGTCCATATTCTACCACTGGGGTATCCTCCCCTAAAACTTTGGTATCTGAGAGTGACACTTTAATATCTTTTGAACTGGTTATCTTTATTCATCAAAAGGTTTAGCTTCATGAGTAGGTTGTATAACTGTTCATCTTTGCTATTATCCAAATGAAAAAGGGCCAGTCTGGTCAAACATCCACATTTATGTCTCACGTCCCTGCTCAATAGATGAAGTCTAAGTTGTAGTGCTAGTGTTTGAGAGCCCATTAGGCTAGTCTTCCTGTAGATCTTTCATATTCTAAAGCTACTTTACAGAATCGTGATCTGTAACAACTGTGAAACTAGTACCATATAAAAGGGCCAGAAGGTTTTCATTATAAGTAGAACTTCTAAATACTTTTTCTCCAAGAAACTGCAATTGCGCTAAGCCTTTAGAGTTGTCTTTCTATGATAAGACACAGGTGATTGGTGGATTTCTCATCTAGTTTTGAGAATGGTCACTATGGCTATATCAGAGGCGTCTGTAAAAAGGCTGAAAGGCTTCCCACAGTCCAGAACTCATAGAAAATAGTCTTTGTTTTAATATATCTTTCACAGTTTTAACACACTTTTTTCCTACTCCTCATTCAAAAGGTGTATTTTTGGCAAGTAAGCTAACAAAAGGTTTATCAAGTTAGCAAGATTAAGTATAAAATAATGTAATATCCCATAACTCCTAAAAATGCTTAAATATCTCTGAGACTCTTTAGTTCAGGCATCTTGGAGATCGCTTTTACCTTATCATATAAGGCTTAAATTCCTTACCGTGATATAGCACATCCTAAGAATTCCAATTATTATTGAAAATAGTTAAACTTTGCCAGCTTAAAATTGATGTTGTTTTCTTTCAGTTGTTAAAAAAAGACTTATATGTTCAAGATAATTAGTAAAGGATTTGATATACCATTATGACATCTAAATAAACTAACATACAGCTTATTTTTAAAACTACATGATAAAAAGCTTTTTCTTTCCGCTTGCTCCCACTTTTGAGCGATTTTAATCTAAAAAGCCAATTTCAACCTTTATTGACTTGCTGCAACAACGTTTCCAGCCAATGACCTTGGCTCCACCGCCTGCCACTCCAATGTGGGGAAGCGGCGCTACACCTGCTAGAGACTACCAAATGGCCGGCAAATGCATGCGGACTGGCTCATCCAGTCCACCAAATACATCTGGCCACTTAGTCCCTCCAAGGGACTTAGCACACCACCTCGTGTGAGTCCACCAAACCTTCCCCCATCCCCTAGCCCTACCTCACTCCACTATCCACTTTTGCCTATGCATCAAATATGGTTGTCTCTTCCCATATTCTGACAAAGCAATTATTGAGCTGGCAACTGCCACCTTTGCACCAGCAAGATTTATAGACTTCTGCCCTTACAAGGGCTATTTTGACATGGACTTCCCCGCTGAATAGGATGCAGCCTCTGTGGCAGCAACGCCCTTAATATACAAAAACACACCCATTACCACCACCCAAACATGTCTCCCTGATGATACCACATTCATGGTGACATTTTCAAATCTCCTCTCACACCTTCCCCCAAACACTCTTTCAGGAGTTGATGTCAGGGCTGTCACTTATGGCACATTTCCATCCTCCAATTCATTGTCTCAAAAGGTGCTGAGCGCCTAGCGGCACCTCAGGCAATGGCCACCATTACCCCACCAGCTAACCATGGCCCAGCACATCCCACTATGGGCCTATATCCCATCTGTACCCAACCATTTATTTTGGGCTCACATTGACAATGGTCGCACAATTTGCCCCCTCTCCAAGATTTGGACCATAATAAAACATTTCAGTACAATTCAAACCTTGCAAACACCGCCAACTCCACCCATAAGGCCACACTAAAAGAGTTTGAGTAAGAGATTTTGGCTGCCCCCACCCCCAGGCCATGCGCTCAATGAATCAGAAGCAAAATCTAGCAACTCAAACCCTAGCCAGCCAATTTACACCCATGCTAACCAATCAGGAGCAGGCTTGGACCCATATTCAATCCAAATCTCTACTGCCCCAAAACTTGCCCATCCACAGCCAAATATCACTGAATCAATTCAAGTCAACCAAAATCCCTGGGGCTTATGTAAAATTTACTAGTTTGTTCTTATTGGCAAACAACCCTAGTGATATTTTTACTGCACAGGTTCGGTTTCCTTGTGCACCTCTCGTTGTAAAGAATATATTATCCAAAAATAGTATGGAGATTATAATCCGTAGTTGAGCTAGAACTTTTATCTGGCCCAAAGTTTCGGCCAGTATTTCTGATTAAATACTTGATAAGTCATATTCGTAGGGATTCGTTCCCTGTATTACTGTCCACCCAATCTTTGTCAAGATCTCCTGATGACAGTCTCTTTCAGCCCAACACACAGTTGGCAGCTATCCTTGATTGTGGTTCCCTTTGTCTCTAGAATCCCGCTCAGATATCTACTCTTCTCTCTGAGAGTCTTCCAATTATTGCCTTCTGCAATAATATCCTTGAGATGGAACTTCACACTGGATGCTGATAGTCTAACTATAACCAAGTCTACGCTAAAACTAATAATGTTTTAATTTATGTTAATCTTGGTAGTAATTATCTTTCTGTATATCTTTTATTATAGTGAATCCTAGGGAATTTACAGGGGATTCAGCTGTCTAACCTTCAGTTGATACCTCTTCAATGAAACGGCAGCTTTTGCCTTTGAATCACCCTCCCTCATCTCAGCAGTGATAGTCTTCCTTATCCTGGCTAGGATTCTGTCGTTGGACATCCTCAAGACCTCAAACGGAAAGAGTTGGAAAACATGTCCCTAACGTTTTCCTCTCGATCTAATCAAACCAACCATAATTGGCTAGTGACCTGCTTAGGTAATGGGACTTGTTACCCATTTTGGCAGTTCACTTCACCAACCAATTTATTTGCTAGTTGCAGGTGGCATCACTCGCCTCACATTTCACTACTCATTCCCAATCAGTCGGTACTGAAACCTGACTGATCCCAATTGGTACACCTGATAGTTAATCACTATCAGATGCCCCTATTTCATCAGCCACTCCGCCTGATGAGATATTAGGTATTCATCTGGATTGATCCCTGATGGATACAACCAGGCGAATATCCCAAAATCCCCAAAACATAGTTCCTCCAAAATTCAGACCAACCAATATCTGATTCACTTCACTTTAGGGAATTTTCCCCTAGCAACACCAGGTAATCTAGCAGGCTGGGAATATGGGCAAAAATCCCTAACACATCCCCCTCTTGCCTAGATTTCAGCGAGAAAAGGACTGGGGCATGGGACCACTGCTTTGGACACCTGGCAATACTTCATTGGTTCTAGCAGAGTACACTCATCAATACTCAACACTGCTTGGGACGACCTTCAGCATATGGCATTCCTCCTCTTCCTCCTTGCTACTGCCTACTCAGAGCGCGGTCCCATGACTTCTTGTCACGCCGGGCTGATCAATTTACTCATGACAATATTATTCCCAGGATCCAGTTTTCCCCCCATCAGGGCATATGACCCGCTGTCATATTTAGGATTCTTGGTCCAGCATCCTTGAATTCCTGATTCTCTCCTCATCCTAGACAGGAGACTCTTGCCGCCGATGTTCATTTCATGGCTTGATTAAGAATACTTATTTCTATTCGCCCTCATTATTTCGCTCATAACCTCTTGGCTTTAAGCCATTCCTAATTCTTCCCTCAGAAAGCTTATTTCATTAATTTTTGAAATTAATTTCCCAAAATTGGAGCCTAATGGATTATATAGTGCATAATGTCAACTTTTATTTAAGTCTGACATCCCCCCTCTAGTCCTGCTCATATGTTAAACTCAGAATCCCGCTACCAGCAAATTCTTAACAGTTTGTCAGATCCCGACCTCCGCTTCTTCCAGAAGATGAGTCAGGATGCTTGACAGAACCTCTTCTATGGTCCCTCCAGGACTCATGCGCCTAGTCTGGTGCAAGCGGCTAGTCCTTCCATCAAATTACCAAAATGGTAACCAATCCCTCCAAAACCAGGCTTGCCACTATTTCAAGCAACTCTCAGCTGACTCTTCCCTTGAAGTTGATCCCTGAGTTGGACTTTGAAACCCTCCTGGATTTGGCTCCTTTTGCTGATGCTCTGAACATCATCATTGATGCTCCGGAGGTCATGCCAGTCGCTTTGGATTCTTCATTCTCGGCCAGGTTGGATTTGCTCCCTGAGTTCCTCTTCCAACTTGGTCAAATTCTACAAACCCGCTGTGCTGGTTTCTGAGCTTTCAATTGGGAACAGCATACATTTTGAGCTCCCCTATGTTGAACTTTGGGCGCAAGTCACTGAGGCGTTGACATTAGCACTGAATCCCTCTGATCTGGACAACCTTCTGGATTGGGATACTGCCGCTTATGCTCTCCGCTTTGCTGGCCAAGTTCTTTGAAGTTGGTCCATGAAGCTTCCAGCCTCGCCTGGTTTCCATTGGTTGTTCAGCTTTAGCTTCTTTGAAGCCCGTAGTTGTCATTTGCAAGATGCAATCCACTCTTTGCACAAGTACCTCTTCTCTGGAGATTCTCATTGCTATCTTCCATTGATGGCATTAATTGGTGGTATGTTTTGACAACCCCCTCGATTATTCCTTCTTTGCTGCTGGCTCACATGTCCGGTGTTTTTGATGAAGCTGTTGGCAGGCACTCAAGACAAATCTTCTGGCGCCAGTGCCTTATCAGGATTACTTGGGGTTATTCGCCGATTGCCTCTTCCTCTATTGCTATTTTCCTCCCTGCTCCAGGGTTTCACAACTGGCTTCTTTGACATATCAATTTCCCTTTCCCTAGTAACATTTTCTCAGGGCTCAGCATCCGCTCAACGAACGTGGTATCATGTAGTTCTTGCCCTTACAAAGGTCCAATCTCATAATGATTTCAATGGGCTATTTCTTCCTACTGTGATCCATCCTCCCTCCCCCAAAGGCGACATAGGCGGAATCATCCCCATACTGAGGACAACCAGTAAAAATAAGATTATAAAATATATGGCTTTTTTTCTATGCATTTTAAAAATCTTTTTTTCCAATTTCTTTTATTGAATTTTTTAGTTTTATTCTCTTTTTTTCTATGGGACTTGACCTTGTTTTGGTTCAGAGGTTCATCTTTCCCCCAAACTGGATCCTGGGCACTTGAACCTACCAGTTTTCTATGGTTCAGAGGTCCTTTTTTCTGACTTAACCATCTAGATTGTCTCAGAGGTCCTTTTTTGGACTTGACCTAATCATTAGGACATGACCAACTTAATGGTTCATTGGTCCTTCGGTAACTCTTTTATTTTTTTCTTTGATCCAATGCTTTAGATACTTAGCGTGGACTTGATTTACTACTCTTCCATCCAAGAGATTCTTGATGGAGTAAGCATCAGTCGCCGTCTTGATGATTACTTAAAACGGACCCAACCATAATGCATCCTATTTGTTTCTTCAGCTGAAACCATGCATATCACAATAGGCGACTCTTTCTCCTATTTGATACTCTTCCAATGCCGGTCAGTTCTTATCATCCACCAATTTTGCTCATATTCTTTTCTTTAAGGTTGTATTGAATGCTTGTGATTGCATTTCAAATTAAGATACTTGTCAGTCAGTTCAGGTATTGTTTGGTACTCAACCCCAACGTAGGTTCTACTACCAAATATAATATCAGCAGCAACGTGGCCTTCTCTCTCATATAATAATTCAAACGGTATCTTTCCTGTCACCATATGATAACTAATGTTGTAGGTGAACATCACCAAACTCAGGTATGTTCCACACGCAGAAGTTCTCCCTGCAACTAGCTTCCTCAGCGTCGCGGCCAGCATCCCATTAACCCATTCTACCAGTCCATTTGTCTCTGGTCGGTATGGTACTGACATGACTCCCCAGATCCCCATTATTTCACTTAGCCTCGGGATCACTTGAGATGTGAAGTTGGTCCCATTATCGCTCTTTATGACTTGTGGACATCAATGCTGGTATACTACTTGATCCAGGAAGAATCTCGAAGTACTGGTAGCATCAACTCTGGTTAGGGCTTTTGTTTCAACCCATCTCATCAGATGGTTGATGGCTACTATGATGTACTTGATTCCTCCTGTGCTCATCGCCAGTAGTCCCATCACATCGATGGACACTGTGTGCTATGCAAATACAGGTTGGACCAGTTGGTATACAGTTGTATTCTTGTGTGGTTTATGCAGTTGTAATTCCACGCAACAAGCCAGATGATCCACGACATCATATTAATTGATTCCCAGTAATAATACTGGCAAATATGGTGGGTGTTTTCTCAGGCCTCCATGCCCAAAAACCTTATGAGTGGCTTGAACTATTGCTGCTCTTTATGATGGTTTCAGGAATAATAGCCATTTCACGTTTATCATCTTGAATACTTGTCCATCCGTGGTCTCAGTGTTTTCCATTGCTTTTCAAAGTGCACCTTGGATTTCTTGAGGATCGTCCTCAACTCTTCCTTTGACCATTCTCTGTAATAGCTCATCCACCTGCGGATATACCAACTGGACCATTGGTAACCGCGATAAGCCATCCTTGTTCTGGTGAGAAGCCCCCGCTCGGTGGACTATCTCATAATCATAAGCCTGAAGCTTAAGTGCCCATTGGGCCAGTCATCCTTCAGGTTCCCATAGATTGTGCAGCCGATGCAACAAAGAGTGGTCCATCACCACCTTAAAGTGCATTCCATGGACATACACTCAAAACTGTTCATAGGCGTAAATGACCGCAAGGCATTCACGCTCAGTCACAGTGTAATTCCTCTCAGCAGCTGAGAGTGTTCAGCTCACATATGCCACTGTATGTTAATCCCCAAATTCATATACTTGACTCCTTACAGCACTGATCGCCATCAACGAAGCATCAGTTTATTTGAATAAACTCCTGATCAAATTTCGGATTTTATGATCAGCGAATTTATCAGATACTGGCATAACTCATCAAAGGAGTCCTGGGCCTCTTCATTCCATATGAATCCTTTTTTGGATCCTTTAGTAAATGAAACAAAGGCTTGGCTATTTGGGCAAAGTCCCAAATAAATCTTCTGTAGTATCTGACCACCCAAGGAATACTTGGATGTCTTGGACACTCTTCAGCACAGCCATGCACTCAATAGCTGCTATCTTCTGGGGATTTGGCTGCAATCCATTTGCGTTAATCATAAATCCCAGGTATTTCAGCTCCTTCTTGAAGAAGTGGCACTTCCGTGGCTTGATTTTCAGGTTAGCCGCAGACAGCCTCTTAAAGACTTCTTCCAAGTGATGGAGGTGATCAGTAAACGTTCTACTGAACACATTGATATTGTCCAAATATACCAGGATGCATGACAACTTCAGGTCACTCAATATCGCGTACATGACCCTCTGAAATGTCGCAGGTGCATTGCAAAGACCCTGGGGCATCCTCGTCAGCTGGTATAACCCCTGTGCGGTGATATCGCACATTTTTCTTGGTCTTCTTCTGGCAAGTCAATCTGCCAGTATCCCAAGATTAGGTCCATCGCGGACAAATACTTTGCTTCTCCTAATTGATCCAGCGCATTGTCAATACTTGGTAGAGGATATGAATTCTTCTTCATAATTTTAATCAGCCTCCAATAGTCAATCACTACCTGATTCAATCCATTTTTTTCTTTATGATCAGAATCAGACTTGCCCAGGGACTTGATGACAAAACTAGAAGCCCATGCTTCACTAGTTTGCTGATCTCATCTTCCACTACCGCTTTAGCAACTTTCAATCTTCAGATCATTCTCATCCTTATTGGTAGATTTTCCCCAGTGTTGACCTTGTGAATTATGTCTCGTGCACAATCAAATTGTGGTTGTCCTTAGCAAACACATCCCAATATCTCTCAAATAATTTGAGCACCTCCTCCTTCTGCCCTTCTAGCAGATCTACGAGCTGCTCCTGATCAACCAATAGAATGATGCTTTTGGCTGCTCCAGCTGGTAATCCCATTTCCTCGAGAGACCCAAAATCATGGAATTGTCTCAATTCTGCCATCAGGATTAAATGAATAAACGCGATGATTTGATTCCTCTTGATCTTCAACAGTTTTTCGCTTAGATTCGCCAAGAGAACTCATAACTCTCCATGGCCTGGCATTATTATCCCAGGAGCCACCCATGTCTCCACTCTAGATCTCTTCCAGGGGCTTCTGACTTCTCTATACAACAGCTCCAGAATCTCTAAAGTCAACCCTGTGTCAACTATCATCTGTGATCCGGCTGGTATAGTTCTCTCCTTCTTGATCCTTAAGGGAATTCCCCTGTTCTCTAGGATATCTTCCAGAATCTCTCATTGCTTCCTACCAACTAATTGGTACTGAATTGGTACAATGTCATCATTGTATATCAGATTAATGAAGTTATTTCTCCAGTTCAATGGAACTTCACCATCCTTCTGGTATACTAATGGTAACGTCTGACCTAGGATGGTCAACGTATTATCCTCAAAGTTACATCTAACTCTGTACTTCTGCAGAAACTCCATTCCAATCAGGATATCATAGTTTTAGTTCACCAAAACTATCGCTGGCGCAGATACCACCAATGACCTGAATCATAGTGGCAGCGCACTATACACTCCACAGGAAATGGTGGTGTTTGGCCCAGCTGTTCCATATTCTTTCTTGTGTTCCAAGTCTGTAGAGATCTTCATCTTCTTCACCAGCTTGGTTGAGACAATATTGATGGGCGCTCCAATGTTGACTATCACCCGCATCCTTACTTAATTCACTTGAATACTTATATACATACACTCAAAGTATTGTAATAGAGTATTTATTTAGTGAATTGCGGCGTTATTAGCTGAATCTAGGGTATGAATAATCTGCACCAATAATTCAGGAAATGATTTCTTAATTGCGCCAAGGGGAATCGACAGAATGGCCTCATCTAAGCGAACATTGGTTAACTCATCAGGGTTCTCAGCAGTCTAAATCTTCTCCGCCAGTTGTTGAGCATACAGCCAGGAAACTTCATGAACTACCTTGAGGTCAATCTTCTTCACCCCGGCTCTGGTCACGGCGTTTATATCCAGTTGACCACTTGATATAGCTGATCCTGCTCATCGTCTATGGACAGATCACTAATATCTATCTCTTCATTCATGATATTGGGAGGAACAGGTTTCTCCACCGCTCTGGACTGTTCCTTGTCTAGGCAGTGGGACCTTTTCCCAAATCTTTGGCTACTGCTGTCTCTTTATCCTGGACCACGTTAATTTGATCTTTTGGCTTTTTGCAGTGTGTGGCGATATATCCTTTCCCGCCACACTGGAAGCAGACCTTCTCTTTCTTATTTAACCATTTGAATTCCTCAGGCTTATTTCCTGGCACAGTTTTTCTAAAAGTCTCCTTTGCTAATTCGCTTCCCTTCGTGTGATTTGGATTATAAACTGGATTGGACTTGAAGCTTCTATTTGGGGCATTGAATGTCACTCCCAAAATCTTCAGGTTATCTACCATTTGTGAGGTAGTTATCTCAGTTGAAAATACAGTAGCCATCATTCAATGCAAATTGCAATAGGGCCAAAGGGCTGCTTGAAAAGTGATTCTTGCATCAAAGTCATCTAACACCTTCGCTCCATCCAGGATCTGCGACTCCTGGTAAAATTGATACGCGAAGCTTGCAAGAGACTCATCTTTATGGAATTAAAATTCCCATGAATTCTTGCTTGCATTTTGACATATGGGTTGGACTCTCGAAATCCTTCATTATAGCTGCCTTAGCCTCGGCGTATGACCAGCTGTCCCCCTCCAAGTGGGGTACACTAGGTTCTAGCAGTCTGTATAATAGTTCATGACTGTCAACGCCTTTTGTTGATCCCCATATTTATTCATGGTCATGTTGAATAGTCAGAAAAATGCTGGGGCAATATCCCAATGGAATATGGGCAATTTAAGTGTTGCTCTAAATTCCTCCAAGTCATTTTGAGCCAATTCTCTCAGTTTGGCTTCTCGGCTCACTTGTGGAGTGACTTTGGGCGTCATCTCCAAAATAGCATTAAATGTGGGCAGCATATTTCTCAGGGTATTCGTCTTCCCAAGTATAATTCGAGGACTTCCCTCTTCAGCGTCACTGGCCATATCAGGCTCACATGCACATCTGTGGGCTTTCAAATCCTCTACTTCTTTCATCAATTTCTCAATGTCCATACCAAAATTTCTCAAACGAACGCGTCCACTTCACATTCCATTTTCAGGAATGAACTTCTTGGATGAGGTCTCCTTCTTTCCTCTTTAACAATCTACTTTGCTGAGTAACTCGTTTCTAAAGTTGGCTAAGTTTTCTACTCCTTCCTCCACCTTGGTTACTCACTCTTCCAAGGCCATGAACTCCCAATGGTCCGCTGAGCTTAAGGCATTCTTAATAACTGTGGCAATCTCAGTCCACAAATTTCGCATCTCTTCTTTATATGACATAATTGATAGATTCTTCTACTAACTACCCCCTGTAGTGAGCACCAACTTGTAAAAATTTACTAGTTTGTTCTTATTGGCAAACAACTCTAGTGATCTTTTTACTGCATAGGTTCAGTTTTCTTGTGCACCTTGAGTTGTAAAGAATATTATATCTGATAATAGTATGGAGACTATTATCCGTAGTTGAGCTAGAACTTTTATCTGGCCTAACACTTCATCCAATATTTCCAATCAAATACTTGATAAGTCATATCCGTAGGGATTTGTTCCCTGTATTATTGTCCACCCAATCTTTGTCAACATCTCCTGATGACAGTCTCTTTCAGCCCAACACACAGTTGGCAGCTATCCTTGATTGTGGTTCCCTTTTTCTCTAGATCCCCGCTCAGATCTCTACTCTTCTCTCTGAGAGTCTTCCAATTATTGCCTTCTGCAATAATATCCTTGAGATGAAACTTCACACTGGATGCTGATAGTCTAACTATAACCAAGTCTACGCTAAAACTAATAATGTTTTAATGCATGTTAATCTTGGTAGTAATTATGTTTCTATATATCTTTTATTATAGTGAATCCTAGGAATTTTATAGGGTATTTGGCCGTCTAACCCTTGGTTGACACCTCTTCGATGAAATGGCAGCCATTGCCATTATTTCACCCTTCCTCATCTCAGAAGTGATGGTCTTCCCCATTCTGGCTAGGATTCTGTCATTGGACATCCTCAAGACCTCAAATGAAAAGAGTTGGAAAACATGTCCCTAACGTTTTCCTCTCTATCTAAGCAAAGCAACCATAATTGGCTAGCAACCTGCTAAGGTAATGGGACTTATTACCCATTATGGCAGGTCACTTCACCAACCAATCAATTTGCTAGTTGCAGGCGGCATCACTCGCCTCACAATTCACTACTCATTCCCAATCAGTTAGTGATGAAACCTGACCGATCCCAATTGGTACAACTGATAGTTAATCACTATCAGATGCCCCTATTTCATTGGTCACTCCACCCGATGAGATATTAGGTATTCATTCATATTGATCCCAGATGGATATGACCAGGCAAATATCCCAAAATCCCCCAAATGTAGTTCCTCCAAAATTTGGGCTAATCACTTTCTGATTCACTTCACTTTAGGGAATTTTCCCCTAGCAACACCAGGTAATCTAGCAGGCTGGGAATATGGGCAAAAATCCCAACAGCTTATCAGATGAATTTTCTGAGTCTGGTGAAATTGTCCCACTTCCAGCTAAGCCAGCTGATTTAGAACCTTATCTGAATACAGACTTTGATGCCCCACTTCCGCCCAAACAATATGTACCCAAACCCAATACTACCCCATTCCATAGTGACCACCAGATTGCCGAGGCTGTGGTGACCTCACCCAAAAGTCGCCATCTCCACAAAGATGTGGCAAAATCTGTCACTGAATTAAAAAAAAAAGTCTGCATATCACCAAGTTCCACCTGATTTCCCTGCTATTGCAAAAAATGATTTCACCTGACTCACTGAAGCTGCCACCACCTCAGTCAAGCATGTCACTTAAGTGGCATATTTTTTTCCCATTGTCAAAATCTGAGGATCACTTGCTTGAAAATTGTTATCCTGCAAATCTAAACAGGATGAAGTTCCCATGGTTAATCCTCAATAAAGCCTGTAGTTTACAGTATTTGGACCATTCAAAAACTCACTAGGCCTATTAAATTTGCCTTGACTCTTCTGGCCAATTTTGGACATAATTTTTCCTTTGTATTCGGGAACTTCTTCCAAGGCATGATTTAATACAAACTGGGTATTTGGTCCTTCCAGTTTGTCAACACTTATCCAAGGTTAGTATTCAAATAAAACCAGGAATAGGATAAAATAAATTAAACATTAATTCAAGCTATTTATTAGATAATGTTCATTAGGCCAGGCGCTGGTATTTATACCTCTAGGGCATCTCCTGGCCACATATCAGCACAAAATTTCAACAGCTATTTTACCACCTCAGTTTGGCCTACAACTGAAACCTTTTCTTAGGTTCATTGATGGCAAAATACTCTCAAAATTGGGAGGATTTCAGGTACAAAAATTGTAATAAAAGCATGCAAAATTGTCCTAAGATCTTCTGGATTTCAGTTTTATCATACTGCTCACGAAATACACCTTCTGTGAAATTTTGGCATCAATTG
This sequence comes from Massospora cicadina, assembly GCA_022478985.1. Classification (NCBI taxonomy): domain Eukaryota; kingdom Fungi; phylum Entomophthoromycota; class Entomophthoromycetes; order Entomophthorales; family Entomophthoraceae; genus Massospora; species Massospora cicadina. The sequence goes on from JAKSZP010017559.1 coordinate 43,396, forward strand.
AAGTAGATGACGCACCCCTAATTGGGACATCAGCAGGCCTCTTCTTTGATAGCATTAGTTAACCCCTTTTGGGTGGTCCACGCAAGTGCTATCATGCCAATTACGTGATTGACATATGAATTTCGCCCTAAGGTGGGAAATTGATTACGTTTTTTGTTTGTCTGAAGTCCATGGGATTTTCAAACGTTAACTTTTTGTCGTCCCCAAATGATTTTATATACAACCAACTTGATTGTTTTCCCAATAATTGGGACCAATTGCCAAGATTTTATTCATAGGAAATCAGCCATAATATGCAAGCATATTCAGGCCGAGCGCTCTGATAAAATACTTGATCAAATTGTCATGGAGTTAATCAGCCTGAGTTGTATGACTGCAATAGGCTTTGCAGTGAGAATATAGATGTTAGCTCAGGCGTTGAAAAGGTAATCGGCCCAATCTGATGGTTGTCAAAGGTTTATTTTCGAGTCAACCACCAGAATCTGACACCCATACACACGTGTCACCAGACCAACATTGCAAAATTAGCCCAGCTTCCATATGTTCACATCAAAGCTGAACACCATGTTGCCAAACTCATATAGGCTATTCTCCAGGCCCAAATAGTCGATTTTTATGTCTATCTACCTCACCTTGAAACTCACCATGCGGACGCCCTAATTTCCTTGCTATCAGCATTGGTCTGCCTCTTCAATGATGAAGTCAATGATCCACCTGATCCCCCCTCCCCCTCCAACATGGTGGGATAAGCGGCTCACCTCTGTGCCACCTGGTAGGTTGTTTTCTCATTTTCCTGTGTCCCGCTGCTCATTTGGGCGGTTGATTCATGTTTTTGGTTTGTTTAGCTTTAAAGTTTCTGTTTCATTAATGTCTGTCCCCTGGTTGGTGTTCCTCAGATAAATTTAATTAGATCTTACATGATTTGTCCATTGCTCACTGGAATGAGGTGGTCCATTACTTAATCCCTGGGGCAAGTTTGGTTGAACAAATACCATGCATATTAAAGCGCACTTTTCTTGATCTTCAATTGACAAATATTATCTGTCAGTAACCGCTAGCTAGGTCCATAGTGGAACAGAAAGTTGAACAGCTATGTTGGTCCAGAGAATCATCAAATCGAGGAATGGGATAGCTGTCCTTTTTTGTGAGGTTGTTTAGAATTTCTGTAGTTAACCGAAGTTCTGTGACCACCATTTTTTCTTTTTAGTAATGGAGTAAATTATGGACTATGTGAGGGCACATGTAAGCCGGCATCCAATTGTCATTCTAGCTTGGTTTTCATGTATTGCCCCTCTTCCTTTGTTTCTTATAAAGCTTCTATTATATCAGATTTGCTCGCTTATATCATTGCTTTGATTGAGTTATTCATATTACTATAATTGAAATATGACGTGGATAAGTCATCATGACAATCTTCAAGTAATTACTTCAGGTTCTCTAGTTATTTTTTATTTTCTCTTATTGGGTAAAGAATTTAAGTAATGGTGTGATGCAAAATAAATTATAGGCAGGTAAGCCTAAACTAAGATGGGCACCAATAAAATGTACCTTGTCATTTTTTCTAAATTAGAAAATACTTGTCTTTTTCCAATCTCTTAGTGTTTCTTGACTTATATTTCTACATTAGTTAGGTTTCCAAGTAGTAACTCATTTGGTCATTTATAGGCTGTGTCAAGAACACCTGTAAATACTCTTAGTTCAATTTTGCTGGCTCTGTAGATGCTATTAATTTATAATAGGCTTATGGGTACTTTCAGGTTATTTTGGTAGAAACCTCTCTTTGTTCTTCTAGTTTAATTTTTACCTCCTCAGTAGCATAGTAGGGTATGTCATCTGTAGCATCTACTGAATCGTGAGAGCTTTTACATAACTTTTCCATAAGTGAATAATATAAAGGCAAAGTGGAAACAGGGGGGACCATCTAGTACTAAAAAAAGTGGAAACAGGATACTTAACTAAAAAATAGTATTCCTTTTTTTAGCCCTAGGTGGTCTTAACCTAAAGGTAGAAAAGAGTATTCCTTATTGTTGTAATTCTTCATTATCTAACACAAGGTGAACTTCATATATGAGGAGATAAATACCCTTCCTTTAAATTTATAATTCCTTCATACTAGATATAAATTGCGCCTAATAAGTTGTCATAGTGGCTATTGCCCAGAGCAATCTTTTGGGAGCTAAAGAAGAAAAAATGTTTGTCATTTAGAATTTTCAAGATAGATTAGGTACATATTGTATTGTTGTTTGACCTCTGTAGTGCTATACTCCAGGGTTTACTCAAAAGGTCAGGGGCGATTTTGATCCTCCTGATGATTTGGTATGAGATGACGTTGACTGGTGAACATGTGTCCAAGTTAGCCATTACTCTGACTTTATGAAACACCACTTCTACTTTGGTTATTAATCCTTTGAACTTTGGTGGTAGGACTAAATCCTCCTGTTAAAAATTTGGCAGTATATCAGAGATACGCCGAAGGATTTTTCATAGGGTTAAGTCCACTGAGCAATAGGACTGATGACATGAAGATTGTCATTCTCAAAACAATGTAATAAACTTAATGAGTTATGGCGCAATCGCCTCAATGACGCTTAATTTTATTTAGTATTAGCAGTGGATACTCGCTGTTCCACTCTCTTGTTTATACTAACAATCCTCCTCCTTCAATATTCCCATGTTGCTTATATATCAGCGACTTCAGATGATACTGCTCCCTTGGCTTAGACTATTTGATTCGTAATATTCTCATTGGATCTGGCAGAGTGTGGTAATCATAAATTCCCTATCGCCTTAGTTCAAGGCGTTATATTTAATAAATGTTGAAATTGACATTGCCTTATTTGGAGTTGATCTAATATTATTTTTTCCGACTCAATATTGCCTCATCACAAGCTGCTCAAATAATATTACTAGTAAATATGGTTAGCGGATTCTGGCCAATCCGCCATGGCTATTTTGAGCTTATTGTTCAGTCATATCAGAATCTTGACGTTGCCCCCTTGACTGGACAAAAAGTATCCTATCGTTTATATGGCCGGAGGACTTTGCATGCAATTGGTTGATAATCTGACCGCTTGTGGGGTCTTTGTTAGTATAAGCATCTTCACATGGTTTCTCAATCACTTCAAACGGCCCAATACAGATGTTGGCCGGTTTGTGCATCCACCCAAACACAAGTTGGTAATGGAATATAAACATGTCCCCATCTTTAAACTGAGATATGCCGCTACTCTGCACCTGATTGACAGCCTGATTTTTTTATCTTTTTGGCTAAGCTGAGTGAATACACTTTGGTTTGCAACTTGATTAATGTGTTCACTAGATTAGTCAAATAGCATTGGGATCCATTCCACCGGTATTTTCTATGCAAGCATAAAGCAGTGCTAAAAGAGCAAGGTGTCGTCAATCTAATAATTGAAAGGGGCTCTTCCACATGGCGAAATTTAACAAATATTATATGAAAACATGGCAGTGGAAAGTAGTGAGCTCCAATTGGAAGGTTGATCCATTACCAGTTTTTGAAATATGCTCACCAAGGTCCAATTCACCCGTTTTACCATTCCAATGGACTCAGGGTGATCTGGAGTCATCAGAACCCCGCAAATGCCCATCAGCTCGTTCATCTTTGGAAGGATGTGCGAGGTGAAGTTGGTACTGTTATTGGTAAGAGTGAACTGAGGGCAACCATGTCACTGGATAATACATTCCATTACTAACTTGGCCACTGTGACTGCACCCAAATCCCATATCACCTTTGCTTTGACCCACCTGGTCAAGTGGTCAATCTCCACCAGAATGTACTTAGACCAGTTAGCTCCTGTTGGCAGAGGGACAATGACATCAAGGGAAACTGTATGTCAAGCAAAATGGGGTTCCACTAACCAATATGAGGTCTTCTGATGGAACGGCTTTTCCACTTGGCACTGGTGGCAGCAGTAATTGGTTTAAAGCACATCTAAGTTCATGATCTCCCAATAATACTGAGGTCACAACATTTCTAGTGTCCCACGTACTCCACCATGTCCTACTTCTTGGTGTGTGCTCATAATAATATTAAGTTGGGCAGAAGGCCTTGGTTTATTCACGGTAGTGTCCCCTATTGGCTTGTACAATTCACCCTTTTTCTGTAATGTATTGACCTTTATTCCATTTAAACCCTTGATGACTTTGGGTGGGACATCATCTTATTTCCCACTGATCATTTTGTTATACATTACATCACTGAGATCCGCCATAATGGCAATGGTTGGTCATCTCAATAAGAAATCTGTTTATTGGTGTTTTGCTCCAGGTTGGTGAATGATTTCAAAATTATAAGCCTGCAGCTTAAGAGCCCATCGGGATAGACGCCCTCAGGCTCTCTGATATTCTTTAACTAGCAAACAACTCATGATCTATTATGACTTTAAACTTTACCCCATGCAAATATACCCTGAATTGCATGTATGCATAAATTGCCGCAAAAAATCTTGCTTGGTCATGGTGTAGTTTTTTCATGGTAGTTTAAGCTATGACTGCAGTATGCAACAGGGTGTTCCTCCCTTCTTCAACTTGTTGGGAGAGAACTTCCTTGACGGAAGAAGGGACGCAACCATCTGTACAATAAATTCTTTACTAAAATTTGGGTAGCTAGCACAAGCGCCTTGATTAATGCCATTTAAAGTGTATCAAAGAAGTGTTGATGGCATTCCATCCATTTGAACATGGCATCCTTTTTCAATAACTCAAATAGTGGTCCCCCAATACAACTAAAGTTCGGGATAAAGCGTCAGTAGTAGCTGACCACCCCCAAAAATATTTGCACGACCCGCTTACTGGTGGGCTGAGTCATTTTTCATATAGCTTCAACCTTATCCAGTTGAGGTTTTAGCCCAGTTGCGTCTACCACAAACCTAAATACTCCAGTTAGTCCTTGAAGTAGTGAAATATTCGGGGCTTAATCTTGATGCTGGCCTTGGAAAGCCAGCGGAATGCTTCCTCCAGATGAAAAAGTGTGCTCAGAAAATGATGTGAAAAATAGTGATATTGTTGAGGTACACAAGAACGCACAACAGCTTCAAATCGCCGATAATGGTGTCCATGGCACGTTGGAATGTAGCTGTGGCGTTACACAGCCCTCAAGGCATCAGAGTTGGTTGAAAAAGCCCCTTGGACTTGATAATGGCGCATTTCTCCTGTTCTGCCATGGTCAACTTGATTTGCCAGTAAACCAATACCAAATCCATTGATGAGAAGTAATGTGCCCCCCTAAACAATACAAAGCATTTTCAATCTGCGGCAAAAGGATATGAACCTTATTTGTGATGCTGTTGAGCTTCTGGTAGTCTATTACTACCCAGTTGGTGCTGTTTTCTATTTTACAATAAGAACGGGCGAAGCCCATGGAATCTTTAATGGTTTGAGCATTTCTTGCTCCAGCAGCTTTTCAATTTCTTCAGTTATTATTTCCTCACCTGCTCTAGATCAGAGGATTGGCTGTAACCTGATGGGTGATGATCCCCAGTGTCCAATCGATGGACCACCCCTGAGTGCACCCCAAATTGCGGTCATCAATAGCAAAAATCTCCTTATACTTTTCAAATAAAGATATTGCCCGATCCTTCTGTTCTTCCATCAATCTAACTAAGTTTTTGCGCGGTACCTCCTGTTAAATTTTAGGGGTTTCAAGCTCGCTGGTGTTTTATGGCTAAAACTCCAGCAAATAAGGAAATAAACCACTGATTATAATAAGGGAAAATAAATAATAAAGACTAGAAATTTGAGTTTTTCAAATATTTATTAGGAACGCAGGGGAAAGAAGAAAAATGAACCCTTTCAATATCTGACTGGTCAGTATTTAAACTGTATTGAGTGTTGAAGGGAATTCAATAATAAGTTTAAAACGGCTTATTATAGTCCAAATAAGGAAATATGCAAATTCAGCCTATTGAAGCTCAGTAAACTTGCTTCATTTTGGCTGAATGACAGATGGGGAGTTAATTTTTGTCAAGATGTACCCGTGGGGTAACTATTTAATAAATTTCATCCAATCCCCATTAGCTAAAATTATTTCACCTTAGGGGACTTCTGCCACGCCTATAAAAGGGGTAGCCCCCACTTAGGTGTTTAAAGGGAATTGAAAGTGGCAGGAGGAGATACTGCTAATGGACTCCCCAGGTTCCTTTATGTGGTCAGGTAAATTTAATTGCCTGACTTCGTGCTAATTGCCCGTTTAGTATTCATATTTGTGTTATCTGATTTTCATGGTTCAACTGAGAATTGGCCAGGGTCTTTTGGCCAATAAAATCATTACTATCATTAAATCAATTTCCTCATTATTGCAGACTTAAATGTCTAACATTCCTCTTTTCAGCCAATTTTTACCCACAGCATTCTTATTCTGAAGCCTGGAAGGCAAATGTCTGACACCACCATTATTATGCCAGGCTGCAGCTTGATAGGTAGATCAAATTCATCACGTGACCCAAACTCATGAACCTGAAGGACATCATCAACAGGGGTCAATTGTAAATATGCCAATATTTGATGTCAGCATATTTGCAATGGTTCCGTTTGTAGATTCACAAATAGTACCTTGATCACCCCATGTCCTGGTAATATAATGCCTGGAGCCACGTGAGGCTCAAGCCATGATTGCTGGTAAGGGCTAATAGCTTCCCCATAGAGCCCATCTGGTATTTCTACCTCTAATTTGGTGTTTACTTTTACTGATGACCGGAGGGAATGGGAACAGGACCAGCTGCTCAGAGAGGCATTCCTTGATATTTGTATTGCTTATGGGGAGAGTCCAGGTCTTCCTCTTTAATTGATGGTAGCGCACTGGAATTACACCATCACTATAGGCAAGGTTGACTTGTCCCATATGCCCCAGATCCTTCAGCATTCCACTCAAGGTAAAATAAATCATAATCCGCTGCCCCAGAATTTTGAACGTCTCTTCCATCATATTGACAACAGTATTAAAGTGTTGCATAAACGCAGTTCCAATTAGCAGGTCATAACAACTGTTTGGTAGCATGACTTCTGGGGCTACAATGACAATTGACCCAAACTGCATGGGCAAAGCATTTATACGCTCCCTCTGAGATTGTACTTTTGGCTCCAGTGGTCCCATACACCATTCAATGATCTACATCAGGTTTCATGGTCAACTTTGACACCAACTTAGTGGAAACTATGTTAACTGGGGGCGGCCATATCTCTTATAGCACAAACTCGGGTTTTGGCTACAACAATGTCGCAGTATGTACATTAGGATAAGCATAATCTTGACTATTGGATATGTAGACATTTAACGGATCTCTTTTCCCTAGGAAGCTCATAAGCCCCTCGCCAACTTTGTGTATTCTTTGATGATAGAGGTTACTGGAAGGGTGACGTTTACTCCTTGCAGGGAAGGTGCATCAGAGGAGGGGTCCAGCTGTTTAGAGGAAATCTGGCCAATCATTTGATAAACGTATGGCGTCAGTTTATTAGAGGTCCTCCTTCCGCCATGTCCTCAGCTTGCACTTATATCAATATATTCACTCCTCCAACCAGCTGCTGATATAGGAATGCGTCATTGTATGGGGGACTTCCGCTGAATAATTGTTGATAGGTTCAGGTGGGACGTTTGAGGTTGTGGTAGTGGAGGTAGAGAGTCTTGTACCTACTCCGCTCTGACTTTTCACTGATAGTACTGGTCCTGCTGTATGGAGTGGACCTGAAGATTGAGCAACCTCCTGTCAGGTTCCCGAGCGATTACATTCAAAACAATTTACCCTGTAGGACCTGCATCCTTGGTTATTGTAAGATGGGCCTCACTGATAATTTGATTGTGGGCAATTGGCGTAATTAGGCCCAGATCATTAGTTGGGCCATTGGTGATAAGAAGGTATGTTGCGGCAGTTGAACTGCTGTGGTTAACTTGACGGAATCTGAACCAGACAGGCGAATTCCCCCAAATAAGAAGGCCAATGACGACAGTTGTATGTTCTGATCTGTATTGGGTGAAGGAAAGGTAGCAGATAATTGACGCAAACACTGAACAACCTTGAACAGGGGTACGTCATCCCCCAGAATCGTAGTCATGACAATGTAAAGCTCATTATAAGGCTTCACCTCAGAGTTCACTTCAATGCATACATCATATTCAAATAGAGTCCCCGCCCCAATTAACGCATGGGCTTCCTCCAAAAATCGGTCAGTGAAAGCAGTGAGGGTCTCATTCTGTTGAATCCCAATGGTCAAAAACTCAGCCTTTCACTGTTTTATCTTTGCAGTTCCGCTGACCAACTTCAGCTCAGTATCCTTCACTTCTTTATAGGTAACAGAACTTGTTGGAAGATAGCAGGTGACTTGGTCGGCTTTTTAATATCCATGTGGATATTAACAGTTTTGCTTTATGCCAGTCTGAGGCTTCTTCCATCGCTAACTCAAATCACTTAAAGAACCCATGAATATTCACATTGCAATCAAATGGATCAGCATCATAAAAACCTCCTGAATAAGCTCATCCTGCCATTTGAGCACAACTTCCACGGCAAGTTTGAGTTCCACATTTTTGACTGGTGCAGCGTGTCCTGAAGATCCCTTGTCAAAGCAAACTGGATGTGCCATAGCCTGTGACTGGAGACTTTTTATTTTTTTTTGTGATTGATCAATGGCCCCCTGTAGTTGGCACCACTATTATAAATATGGCAGTATATCAGAGATACGCCAAAGGGTTTTTCATAGGCTTAAGCCCACTGAGCAATAGGACTGATGATATGATTTCGTTGTTCTTAAACAACATAATAAACTTAATAAATTATGGCGCAATAATGGTGGTTACCCAAGCGGGTAAAATGCTTCCACCCCTAGTGCAGGTTTTGAGTTTGAAACCTGCACTGGCTAGAAAACATTCTCAGTGTGGTATATTTATCCCAAGGTTGACCCACCTCAAATAAAGTATGGCGCAATTGCCCCAATGACACTTTATTTTATCTAATATTAACAGTGGATACTCACAATCTAAACTCTCTTTAACCGCTCAAAGTCACTTTTGAGCGATTTTAAATTTAAGTTTATTTATCCAAAGCCATCTGCCCAACCTATTCTTTGATGTCCTTGGCTCTGCCGCCTGCCACCCCAGTGTGGGGCAGCAGTGCACCCCCACCTAGCGTTTTCCGCCCTGCAGGCAAGCGCGTTTGGACAGGTTCAAACAGCCCGCCCACTTCTTCCAACCGTTTTGTCCCCCCACGAGACCTAGCGCTCCATCTGGCGCGCGTCCACCCTTCTCTCCCCATCCTCTCGCCCTCCCTCGCTCTGCTATTCGCTATTGCCTCAGAGTGGACTATGGGCGTTTGTTCCCATATGCCAATAAGGCAATTATTGACCTAGCACTACAGCCTTTGCGCCAGCTGGCTTTATAGACTTCCGCCCTTTTAAGGGCTACTTTGACGTTGGGTTCCAATCTGAGGAGGATGCTGAAGCGGCAGCACAAACTCCTCTAATTTATAAAAAAACCCCATTCCCACAACCCGTACTCCTCCCTTCAGACACCACGCTAGTGGTATCCTTTGCAAATCTCCCATCCCACCTTCCACCCCAGGTTTTGTATGACCAGTTGGTCGCGGGGCTCATGGCTTATGGCACTCAGCCCAACCTCATCTTTGCCATTCCATCTGGTGCAGAACGCCTTGCTGCTCCTCGTGCAACAGCCACCATCATACCACACCACCCTACCATAGCTCAACAAATCCCACCCCGCGCTAGTGTGGCTGCAGCGCCTGATCATTTCTTTTAGGCTCAGGTCGATAATGGTAGGCAGATTTGTTCCCTCTGCTTTGGCCTCGACCATGCAAAAAGAGCGTGCCCTAAGGCCAAATCCGCTGATGCAGCTTCTGAGCCCCCTCTGGAGGTTCAGTATGGGGCACTTTGCTGCCCCCTCCCACCCCTCAATCTCGTTCAGTGGGCCCACATGGAAAATCAGCCCCACCCAAAACCTCCATCCTCACTCTCCCACCTAAATCTACGCCAGCCAATCAGAGCAATGCTTGGACCAACATTCGCACCCAAGCAGCTGCCCATTCGCCCAATCCTACCCACTCAAATTTAAACGCCACTATTCCAGTGAACCAAAATCCATGGGATCTATAGGTTGAAACTGACGAATCAGGTGATATCTTCATTAGCAAGCATACAGGTCAACCTCTCTGCCATGGCGATTGTGGCCAGGCAGAATTTTTCCTTCCCAACTTCGATGAAACCCCTACCCCTCGCCATTTTGCTCCTCTACCCAATACAGCCCCCTTCCAAAGTGACCACCAGCTCGCCTTAGCTGCGGTGGCCTCTCCTCATTGCCCAAAACTATGCACCGCGGTGGCCCAGTCAGTGGCTCAGCTCCAGCATGGCCTGCCCACCATCTTCTTCCCCCCCCCAACTTCCCTGAATCTCCCTGCAGTGACATCTCAAAACTATTTAATGATGCTGAAATCGTTGTTATGAATGTCGCAACGCTTGCTTCATTCAACCCTCAGCCAAAATCACCCGCCACAATATCTCCCTTTTCATCCAACTTCCTGAAGCCCGCAAAGAAGCTGAAGTTCTCCTCGCAGCTTTTGTTGAAACACTTTCCCATATTAACTTGATGCAGAAGTGGAAAACTCCTACTACGCTGACCTCAGCCCCCACTATGCAGATGCCCCAACGCCCTGGCTCTCTTCTCTGATCTGGTACTGTAACCAACACCCCTTGATCGAGGTGGGTCTTTCTGAAAACCAACCCCCCAACCCCTCCTCACCCTCTGCCATGGTGGGTTAAGCAGTTTCTGCTTCCCACCTGGTTAGTAGTTTGTTTTGCCGTTTTGAGTGTTGTGATCAGTACTGTCCATCCCTGGTCGGCGTACCTCAAATAAATTAAATCAAACAGTGGATACTCGCTTTCACAGCCCCATTCACTTCAGATCCCATCAGAACATGGGAAAATTTCAAAAAAGATTTAATCAACAAAACCTGACATATTGCATCACGCAAGTACACCGCGGACACAGCCACAATCAAGCGTACCTTGGCAGAACTAGATCACCTGGAAATAAATACTTCAAGATCTGTCTATAGCCCCAATTGGGGACGCAAATGGGCAGAAATTTCAGCCTGACTTAACAATCTCATCTTTGAACACCAACACAGAATCAAAGTATTGAACAAAGGTAAGTTCATAAAAGAAGGTGAAACCTGTTCAACATATTTTTTCCGCCAATTCCACTCCCGCGGAAACCAGCCCACATGCACACAGGTCCGCAAGACCAACGGCACTGTGGCAACTGACCCTGAGGAGGTCAAGGCAGAAGTACACCGCTATTACACCAAATTATATCGCGATATGCCAACAGATCCACAAATAATTAAAGAATTTATTCAAACTGCCAAGATACAAAGTACACCACCAAATTACAATATACTATCCCTTATCACACGGGAGGAGCTTTGGGAAACAATTCGCGGTGCACCATGTAGGAAATGCCCTGAGCCTAATGGGATACCCTACGAATTTTACAAAAAATATTTTCAACAAATCGCCCCCCTCCTATTGGCGTCAATGAACCAGAGTTTGTTGGAAACACGCCTATTACCAGGAGGCCATGAATCCTACGTTATAACCTTGTATAAAAGGGTGACAAGTTGGACCTGGCCAACTGGCGCCCAATTGCACTCTCCAACACTGACACAAAAATTCTAACAAAAATTCTAGCAGCTAGATTAGGCGCAATTGCATCTGACGTCCTATCACCCAACCAGTTTGGGTTTATACCAGGGCGTTCAATATGGAACAACATTCACCCTGTTGCAAATATTTGCCAATCCAAAGCAACTGGTGCCCTGGTCTTCTTGGATCAGGAAAAGGCGTATGACCGTGTTAGCTGGCCATACCTAAAAGAATGTCTACATGCCTTCAAACTCCCACCAAGATTATAAAATGGGCAATGCTCCTAACAGAATCTGCAACCATGGCTGTATGCAGCCCTGGATTCCTAACAAACAAGATTAAACCACACAGAGGGCTCAAACAAGAGATCCACTCAGCCCACTGCTATACAATTTCAGCTTTGACCCGCTCCTCCGAGTAACTGACTCACGTCTCATGGGGATAACCTCACAATGACAACCAACAGTCAAGATACTGGCCTTTGCAGATGACTGCGTAGCAGGTATAGCAAACAATGAAGATGCCCGACAGCTGGAACACACTCTAGAGGAATACTCCAAGGTGAGCAATGCATCACTCAACAAAAGGAAGACAGAAATCATCCTCTTAGGCAAATACACAAACAATTGGACCACAACATCAGAACCTCACACTAACACTCGAAGAAAAAACCCAATTATATTACCCTTTGCAACACTTCCCACCACCACTCCTGTCTGACACCTTGGAATCTGGCTAGAATCAGGGGGATATGCTAATGAGACAATGGAAAGTAACCTGTTACAACGGGTATCCAAACGCGTCGCCTCCCTCAAGGGAAGAACCCCAGGACTAACAGGACGAGTCACAGTTGCTAACTCGCTCATCCTCCCAATACTGTGGTACCAGGCCCATGCGATAGCCTTCTCACCTACCTTTATAACCTCAATTCGCGCGCTTATCCAGGGCTGTCTTTGGCCTGGCTCTCACCCTCCTATACGGATGGAAACACTATTTGGCCCACGCTCAAGCGGAGTCATGGGACTATTATATTTTGAGAGCCATGCCTATCACATCCTAAGTACCTGGATATAGAAATTTTTGCTTCAGACCTCCTGCAACAACATTGGTCCAGAGCAGCAAGGACTAACTTTGCACAGGCGCTCAAATTAACCAACCCACCTAGTCCACCCAGACTACTTTCATACCTTGCCAAGCGCCCTACTGCAACGGGTCCACATGGAACCTCCCCTCATTTCAAACATATCCTCCGAACTATCCGCCGTATGGGATGGACCATAGAGAACATGGGTACTATGCAGGGAAGTGGACGACCCAGCCCCCAATTCAAATTAAGAAACCCAGAAAACCACCCCCAGAAGAATATGCTCGCAACAACCTCAAGCATAGCTAGGATAGAATACCTAGATATGCTGGACATTCCCTATGATTTAACCACACAGTAAGCAATGTGGAAAATGACACACCACCCACTCCTACAACCAAGGATAAGAGCAAACGCCTGGCGCTGTTTGAGAAGGACCTATAGGACTGCAGACCGCTCCAACTCCCCCCACAAAACATGTGCAGTATGTGGAGGGGAGGGATCCCTACATCACCGCCTAGAAACATGCCCCCAACCAAAGCTATATGGCAGGAAGTCGCACGCCTGCTCAAGATTCAAAACAAACAGGAATTCTCGATATCAAAGAGTATCTTCGCGCTCCAGATCGAGTCACCAATCCCATCTACACTCCGCTCCCTAATAATACCCATTGCAATGTGGACAATACATATGATTGCATTAGATGCGTTCAAGGGCACAGTCCCAACCATTCATGGGATTATTAACAGATTCCATGTCCACTTACTAGAGCACTTCCAAGCCTGGCTCTATGGATATATGAGACTAAGACAAAAAGCGCTCATAGAATCATGGTTCCCACTCTGGTTCCTTCACACAGACCCTTTCCTTCACACCTGCTCCATAGCAGGGGAAACCCCCTCAGAGTAATGCACCAACCCCCCCATACCTGGCAGTCCCGCTGGCAACAGGGGTAACTTGAGTACCCTGGGGTGCCCAAATTTATATTTCTTAGTTATTCTCTTAGTTTCACATATATTCAGTAATGTCTGTCCCCGGGTCAGCTTACCTCAGTTAAATAAAAACAGTGGATACTCGCTGTTCCACTCTCTTGTTTCTAAAACAATTCTCCTCCTTCAATCATCCCATATCGCTTATATATCAGCAACTTTGGATGATACCACTCCATTGGCCTAGAATATTCAATTCTTCCATATTCTCATTGGATCCAGAAGAGTATGGTATTCATAAATTCCCTATCGCTTTAGTTCAAGGCGATCTACTCAATATCCATCAAAATCAACATCGCCTTATTTGGAGGCAATCCAATATTATCCTTTATGACCCAAAGCACCTCATCACAAGACGCTCAAATAATTGTACTAGTAATCAAGGTCAGTATATTCTGGCAAATCTGCCATGGCTATTTTGGGCTTATTGTCCAGTCATATCGGAATCTTAACATCTTTTTGGACAGAATATTGCATTAAGCTTTCTTGCAGTCTTGGGATAATTCTTACCGATTCCCATTAGACTATGTATGTTCAATATGGGTCAGATCAGAAGGTCAAAGTACTGGTTAGCATCACTGGCAGTATCAAATACACTTAAACACCCAAATACTTTACTAAGGTAGGTATCATTTAGACTTGGGCGTCATTGATATTTTTGGCACTCAAACAATTCAGGATGGAAAGCTCAGTGGGTTTACCTAAAATATAATAACCTGTATCTTTGCACTCCCCTTCAGAGTCAACATTAAAATTGTTTTTAATGCACGTTAGGTAATAGATTTTTAATGTTTTGGTTTCAGGTACTTTAGGTGTTTGACTTTAGAGGTACCAGCCCCTGGGCCAAATGCCCTTTACACTGCTCTGTTAGGGAATGGTCTTCTTAAAGCAATCTATCTTCGGTGCAGTTATTTTTTTTGCAGTAGTTGCACTTGAGCTTTTCACCTTTTTGGGTTTGATTTACTCCATGGTATACACTATGAGTTTTATGGGAGCCTTTTTAAGTGGTTTCTGGCTTGTGTATATCAACTACATCGAGCATGGCTTCCTTTATGTTTAGTACAGAGTTGGAGCTTCATTTGATAGATGTGACGTTCATGGCTAGGTTAGGATTACTATGTAAACCATCAACAATGACAGCTACATCATCTTTTAATGTGAGCATTTTTGAGGTCATCAGATCTTAAACCTTAATATAGAAACAATCTTTAAATTTGGCTAGGGTTTCAGTTTGGAATAACAATCCTCAAAAAAATGTTTCTTTATACTCAAGCTTTGCTTGTAACTGAATTCTTTGATAATCGCTTCTTTCACTTCGCTTCAGATATTCAGATTTAAATATAAAATATCATAATCTCTTGTGCCATTTGACTTGAACAAGACAAGATATGCTTAATATATGATCAGTTGCATCTACTATCGTGGCCACATAGGTGTAGAGAAAAGATGCAATGCTTCCTTCTACGGGTTTAAACTTGTCCTTGAAGGTAGGTTTAAGGTAGTGGCTTACAATTCTGTGGCTGCCTGTACTCCATAAGCTTCTGATTCAATAATTTTGGTACATGTGTCACTTTACTCAACTTGTTGAGTGAGTCAAAAAATTTAATCTTACATAGTGTCAACATGCTGCTCTTTTCTTTCAATGGTAAGCCTTGGTGCAATATCTAGAAACTTATAACATCTTTCAAAAACAACCTTATCATTATCCAGGCTCTTAACACGGATGTCAAGAACATTGAGTTGTTGATGAGCATAAATGTGGAAAGTTCATAATAGTTTTATTATTATCTTCTATTACTTAACTGAGCCGGTTTAATTCCTCCTTCATCTCTTTGCATTCAGTGATTTGAGGATGTTTGCCTGTCTAGGATTTTAGTTCAACTTTTATATTATTCCAATGTTGCTCTGCTTCATTAAGGCAACAGTAAATCTGGTTGATATCTTCTTGGTTAGGCAATTTACTTCTCATATCACTCTCCAATTTGTTGAGTCACTCAGCAATATAGTGAGTAACCACCTGAATTGTATGGGATACCATATCTTTCTCAACATGGACTACTCGGGCAATTGTTCTGATTTATGACTTAGCCTCTGAAGTTCAGTGGGCTTCAAGCTCATAAATTTGCTTTAAGGTGAGTTCTAGTCAAGACTCAAGGTTCTTGATCTGTTCTTCCTTTTACCATGGTAAGTAGATTCATGGGCTTCCATTTCACCTCTGGCTTCAGTGTCTTGCCAGCTAGATCTTAGGAAAACCCTTCAAGAGGTTTCTGGGTCATACATTAAACTCTGAAATATCCTTTAATGAGGATTCCATAGCTTTCTCAACATACTTGGTGACCTTAGAATTGATGGTCCCAATTTGATTATGGAGTTGAATGATATAGGAACGTTTTTCTTTAAACAGTTGATGGACGTCCCCTATACTTAGATATGCTAAATTATATACTTGTTCATAGGCCATCTGTAAGCCCCTTAAATATAATCTGACGATGGAGTTCTTCATTATGAGCTCCTAATAAATTCCAATAGGTAAAAGCGCTTGGTGTATGAATCACATGATAAATTGGGATTGAGTTGCAATTGAACCATATGTCTCTGGGAGAATACTATTTTATATAAATTCTTAAAAGTCCCTTCCATTGGATACCCTTTTGCAGCTGGCTCTATCTCATGGGTTTATGAATTTTTAAAATGAGTCTTAGACCCCTTCATCGTAAATTCAAAAAAGATGTCAAGATTCTTATATCTCCATTATTTTTCTTTTACTTCTTCAAATGATACTAATGGCGGAAATTCCATTTGGATTTTTCTCTTCACCTGTTCTGTTGTGCACCCAGTGGGTTATGCTACAATAGAATTATTTTTCGTGTTGTGATCAATTATATGCAGGTATCATCAAGTGATTACTGTTCCCCCTGTAGTGAGCACCAGCATGTAGGGCTTCTGTTTTTGAGAGCTTAGCGATGCTATTACCAAGAAGCCTGAAATCAATACTTAGTAAAGTCAAAAACTTTTGCAAGTATTTATTTTATTTTTAGGTTGGCCAAGTATCACTTAGGTTTCCACAAATAAAGTATCCGTTATATGGTAAGGTGTGAAAGGGACTTATTGAAGTAATATCACTATTAGAAGATCTGGATTGAAAGAGGTAACTTTAGTAATAAATATCTTTGTGGCTTTTATATGTTACTTCTAACTATATAATTTAATATAAGGAAAATGAATAATATAAAGTATTAGAGGTGGGCATTTAAATTAAGGCTATTCATGGATACACTTATGTGTTTATTAATGCCTTTATAGCAAAATTTCTATATGTGAGAATTATATAGTGAATAACCCATTAGGACATTATTTGGTGTTATTTTCGGATAATCATTTAATTGGTTACAGATCCACTCCCTTTTTTAGGTCACTGTTCAATTTGTAGCCTCATGAAAAACTCCAATATACTTGTTGCCTCACATCCTATGAATTCATACCTTCAGCTAATCGCTATTCTTCTTCAGGGAATTTGTGCCTTGAGTTGAACCTAGAGGATTTTCTGGTAATGGCTGATATATCACTACTATCCACTTATCCATATAGTAAAATACCTGATTTTCTATAAACCCTTGAGTAGGCTTATTTGATGTCTCTGCTTTGGTGCTCTTCTGTTCAATATTCTTCTTATCATACCTGATACCCTGTTATATGACAATGGTGTGGCTGAATTAAGTACCTTGCTTGATGCAGCATCAAAAATAATATGTGAAATATCATTCCAATCCTATAAATAATTCAATTTAATTTTGGAAACTGCTAAACGTCTAATAACACCTCCCCTGTCCAACACTGAAACTTAGCACCCCGCTTATGGTAGTGTTGTGATACCTTTGCATATTCAATATACTAAAAACTCTACCACAAATATTCTAGCTTCTAATTATATTTTAAAATATCATACATGCTGTGCCATTATAAATTAAGGCCATGAAGGGGTCATATCTGCTAACTTCAATTACAAGATACTGTAAGTCCAGGGGAGCGTCCCCTCTGCCTGGACCAGGTGGTGTATCCGTTCCCAACAAAAAAGAGCCAAAAAAGGCAGCTGTCCCTTTTGTCTCACAGTGCGATCTCACCCATGTGATAGACAAGCAATGGGTAACAGCCATTCCCTTGATGATACCATCACCTTTATCCACAAATACCTCCACCAAATTAGTTTGGTAAATTGAGAAATTTGCGCCAGAATAATAGAAGCTGATACTCCCATGGGCTAAAAGAATTTTATGAAGTCAATGGTACCAAGCTCCTGAACTTAAGATCTGGAAGCCTTAAACTCTCAGTACTAAAGCCCAATGGGCTTTCACATTCAGTAAATGGGAAATCAAGGGTCTAATTTTTGGCATAAATCGCCAATGGCATTAGGCCATTAGGAAATGTTATTCAAAAACTGCTTCAAAAACTTTGGGGACAAAGCCCAACGGGCGTGTGCCTTTAAATAATAATGTGTCCAGTGACAAACCCTCGGTTAAACTCATTAATGGCATCAGGCCATTAGGAAATGTTGTTGCTGATTCAAATTACCCCTTGAAAACATTGGGGACAAAGCCCAACGGTCATGTACCTCCATTGTCAAATATTGCTGCTAAACTGAAATCCTCCCCTCAAAAATTAGGATCATTGTTCATTGCAACTTTCTTGGCCAAACAGATGCCAAGTGACCAGGTGCGGAATTACTATACTGTTGAATTATCCCCTATCTTTCAAATTAAGTGTAAGCTTATAGGTAAAATTTATTCTGGTTCTAGTCAATTGATAAAATTTAGGTTATATATATTACAAATCTCATTAGTTTATATTCTCTATTTGAATTCTACTTCTTAAACCTAACCTTGATTCTTAGATATGTTCTATTATTGAAAAGTCTAATTCTATATACCAACATAGGTGAGAGGTTGGGATTACTTCACTATCAACCCCTATAAGGGGTTGATAGTCTACATTTCCCTACCACTTGTTACTTAATTCTTTGTGGATTAGACTAGGCTTTTAGGTTGGTTTTCTAATTCTATAAAATCTGGTATCTATGAAAATCCACATATGGTTCATAAATTATACGTAATCGACCTTGGTATCTCTCATGGGAATTATTCTAGAAGTAAATATTAACAAGTAGTTAAATTTAAGTTAACGTATATCAATATATGAGTTATTTGATATTGAGGAGTCTTGTCTCTCTAGTTATATGCTTAATCGTAAGTAGAACCTCTACAACATATCACACTTAGGAATATGTCTTTATCAGAAGTAGAACCTCTACAATATGTGAAATATGAACACAATTGATGGGTATCATCTTAAGTAAGTTTATACAGGATTACTTTTTGTAATTTCCTAATAGTCGAGGGAGTTAGACGTAGAGGTAATTAAACTGAAGAAAGTATGATAAAAATAAGTAGATATAAAGAGTGAGTGACCATGAAAAAAAAGAAAAAAAATAAGGATGGTGATTAGGGAGAAAGATAAAACCAAATATGTAAGACTAAAACCCAGGCGGAGCATATAATCTACCAACTTGACATCGTCTAGGGATACCATAAGTATAAAAACTAAATGGTTAGTAAGGTAAAGGTTACCAACCTATGGATAAATAGTACGTCAATAAACTATAATTGAAAAGCTGGGATAGAGAAGAACTTATTAATAATTGAAACCGATATTGGTTAAGTTTATCGTTGGATACTTCTCTATAACTTGTATGAGAAATAACTAGTGATAAAAACAAAACTGTATTAACTATAAAGTGTTTATAGAATAATGATATAATAGGAAGAGCAATATCTATGTAGATCCATGGAATTAATAAACTATTGGTATTTGTCTAATACTCATTGACAGTAGAAGAATTAGGGATTTGGTTAGTTTATAGAACTAACCATAGATAATAAAGATATATATTCTGGTTTATAACCTATACGAGGGCTAATTTGTCTGATTTCTCGTCCTGAGGTGAATAGATGTTAGGAGTAAGTGTCACTCTATTATAACATATTTTATATTATCGGTATATAGGACAAGTATGAATGTTCGTAGTCCAAAAGTGAGTTTTAAAAATAATATAGTAGTTAATTGGTAAATAGGTCATAGAGGATAACTTTTAGTGGAAGGGTTTTTAATTCGTGTATGGGTCTTCTCCCTTAACCTGATAAAACAGGATAATAAGTATATGAGAAGAGAGAGAGTAAAACAAGAACCTATCAGGAGGGGAGGATAGAACCCTATAAGAAGCTCTAAGGAATATAATTCTCTCCTTAAACATTAGTCAAGTTATATTATAATTAATAATAATCAAGTTTTATAAATATTGGGGTACCAACCTTGGATTATCAATTTATAAAGTTTTCTTATTTAATGGTTAGTTTACAATTCACTTGTTAGATCTTGTTTATCGTGCTAATGGTATCCTTTTACCCAATAGGGTTTGGGTATAGTGATTAGGGTAGAACAATATAAGTATAATATCGACTATGTTCACTAATATCCCTCCCTCGTTAAGATTCCTAGCCCCTACCATACTTACCTGTTGACTGATTTATCTTTAACTAGACTGATTTATATTTAATAAATCTCAATTTTTATCTATTATAACACTGACGACTTTTGAGTCTACGCAATATGGTCATTTCGATTAGTTCAAGGACCTTATCAATCTATAATTATCCTGATATGGTCTCCCTTCTATCTCACCAATTAACAGAATACTTTATTTTGAATAAAACATTGTTGAAAAGGTCATCTAGATAGAGGAATAATCCTCTAAAGAGAGGAGTATAAAGGAATAACTTAAATTCAATAAATATTAAATATTGAATCCTGGTAATTATTATGGTACTATTCAGCTTATTATAAATTATTCCCCACTTATCAATCCTTTCTACTATTAGTCCCCTTTTATACTACCAACCTTTTTCCTCATACTCTTTCCCTAATCTTTTTCTACCTTCTCGGTCTACTTCATACGTTTATCCTTCTATTCTTTTTTACCCACAAATCCCCTTCCTTTTTCCTGGATTCTCTTAGACCTGTGAGTTTTCATTCTTCTGTTGCCATCCCTACATTCTTCTTTATTACCCTATCTTATCCTTTATCTCCTATCTCTTCTTTTTGTTTTCCCTATTTTCTTGTCTTCATCCCTATCCTTACTCTTTTATCCCCTTTTATGTCCATCTTATACTTCTTGAGTATGCTTTCATCTATTTGCGTTTATCTCAAAGTTTCTATTTATCAACAAATTACAGGTTTGTAGAACCTAGAGTTACTCAATGAGCTAGAACTATTGGCTATGGGAACTATTCAACATTATTTAGAAGTTGAAAGGGTTATTACTACAGATTACCAACTTGACAGGTGTTCAACAGGTTTACTGCTAATAGAGCCCATTAATATATCACGGCTCATTTTGAAATCCCTCTATTTATATAAAAACAAGTATACGCATATCTACCATAGAGGACTTACCCTTCTATAATCTACCAAACCTATAATAAAACTCAATCTACTAGGCCTTTCTTTTCATATACCCAAATTACTAAAAAACTATTTAAATCTACTATTATGCCTAATAGGTCATGTTAATCAATTAACTCCTAATAATTGACTTGTAGTGCACCACCAGCATTCAGTGGTGACGTATTCTGATAGAACTTTATCCACAGAATAGACTAGAAAAAGGAAGAATATATTTACAAAAACCCTTTATTCATAGGGGGAATAAATAGAATAGGATGAGTTAGTTTATTAGCTAATCCCCCCCAATGTAAAACCCTACGATCCCCTGCCATAGTATACTTACTAGCCTACTTATTTCTATTGTTATTGGGTTAGGCTAGGTATGATTACTTCTTTCACCCTTTTCACCTATAAAAATGATTATATATGATAGAATTATTCTAAGGAACAGCTCCCTATTCTAAAATTAATAGGGTTAATAAACTGATTTTATAGTAGGTTTATATATTTATAGTTAGTAGGTAATCATTATACAAATAGACAATAATAGTTTGATGAACTTGTCCTATAAAGTAAGTTTGGTTATTTGACCATATTCTATAGGAACTGAGAAAAATATATAATGATATCTTATCTAATTAAATATCACATGTAAATAATAGGTAGTATGAGATAGGGAACTATCAACTAGGTTAATAGGGAGTATAAGCCAATATGAAGATAAAGATTTAAGTTTAGTAATAAATTCTAAATTGTCATCAAAACCCTAAGGTAAAGCGGGTAAAAGGAACAATAAGATTAAAAAAACTCTGATAAGTATTCAACAAATTTAACCAAGAAACGATGTAACTAAATCACAGTGATAATAGGGACTAAACCAATAAGCAACTAGAATAACCAGCTGACCTAGTAATTCACTTTTATAATAGGAATATCAATATCAACAATTATACAGTTGATAATCTTTCTATAGATCATAAATGTATGGTTCCACAAATATTCCAATCGTCCCTATCCCAAATACTAGAACCAATTCGGATAGACCCAACTATTTTTATTAGAGAAACGAGATTTAGAAGACAACGTGTAGATTCAGATAAGGGCGAGAATAATAGACCGATAATCAATGTGCAGCTGGTAAGAAAAAAACACCAGACTAAAGATGTACCTTATCAAAGGATAAGGTTGAAGTGAATATCAATAAGATGAACTTGCATATGGTAAGATTGCAACTCATAAATAAAGGGACAATGGTAAGAATGTATAGTGGGTAATAAAGTAGAAATAACGAATAAAGATTAGAAATAGGGGTGTATAAAAGGCATGGTCAATGAGAGTTCAAGGTTGGTGAAAGATCATCTACATGGTAACTTTGAGAAAACAAGGGAGGGAAAAAAGGAAGAAGAGGATAAAGAAGGGGAGGGGAAGACAGGAACAGGAGGAGAATCTAGGAAGACAGAGAGTAAAGATTGGCTATAGGAAAAGGAAAAGAGCCCAAACGTTGGGAAGGAAGAAAAAGGAAGGAGAAAACGTTAGGGTAAAAGGAAGGGAAGAGAGCAGATTATTATAAGGGCTCATAGGTATAATACTAAACTTGTATGGAAAGATGTCAATCATCTATTTGATATATCTCAACTAGTAAACCATTTGGTTGGTTTTAATTACGACTATGGTTTATAATCTAAAGATTTGGGATAATAGGAAAATAACAAATAGTAGATAGTTGAATACAAAAGATAAGATAAATTTGGAATGGATACGAATAGGTGAATATCCGTAAGTCGTTGTTCTATTGTTATACTTGAAATCCCGTGTTATATAGTTGTCATAGTGGTTAAATTAATCTTTATAGATTTGAATATTTTAGGGATAAGATAAAATCGTACTTTAACCTGTGGGTTCTTTCTTGTTATACACTTTCTATGTATAAACAAATATGGTAGATGGGATTATAGGTTAAACAGTGATAGGGAACTAAGAATAAGTGGACTACCTCTGCACCATCTCTCTTCGATAGGTCTACAATATGGATTGTATCACAATAGATAACTATTTTAGGTCTTCATTATCATCTGCTCTAGTACTCCTATTTATAGGATTATGATTAACCTTAAGGGGAGGGAATAGGTTTAAAGATAAAAGGCATAGGAAAACTAGATGAAAGGGGGAAGTTGGTATATTGAATGGTAGTTAAATAGGGGAGGGAATGAATTTTACTTATAAAGAGGATATATTAACAAATCACAACCTATATAAAGTGATTATCAAGCCCTACCCTATATACAGATATTTTTACTAAATATTTTTCTCTCAGTGTCATTAAAACATAAATTTATGTTCTATATAGTTTATCCTATTTATTTCAAGTTAGTCAAATATTAAATATGCAGTATATTGGGTTAAAGACTGGTAACATGTGAATAAACCAACCAAGTAAGATAAGAGAGGACCATAGTTGGATACCTCATAAGTCAGACATAAGCAACCTTTTATATAGATAAATTTTATTCTATTCTTATATATGGTCCACTCTCTTCA
This sequence comes from Massospora cicadina, assembly GCA_022478985.1. NCBI lineage: Eukaryota > Fungi > Entomophthoromycota > Entomophthoromycetes > Entomophthorales > Entomophthoraceae > Massospora > Massospora cicadina. The sequence continues at coordinate 67,165 of JAKSZP010017559.1, forward strand.
CCTTCTTTCCTTTTCCCTCTTTTGTCCTTGTTTTTCTTTTGCATGTACATCTCTCTTCCTTTTTTTCTATTAGTCCCCCATTTTGTTTGATTTATTCTGGTTTTAGTCTAATCTACACACTCCCCTACCCCTCATGTCCAACCAATATCTAAAGTCAATCTTCAATTAAGATTACTTACTACCTTCTTATTTAGTTCTCATAGAAAGGAGAGGATCATGTAGATGGCGCCATTGTAGAAGAGATTGATGATGTAATTATTGAAGAATCAAACGATGATGTAGAATTAGCTAATAATTAATAGTTGAATATGATTTACTTAATTGGAATTATTCTTCATATATCCAATAAGGATTGATAAGTCAGCAATACACGCGAAGGGTTGCTCATTCAGGATTCTACCATTTAAGTATTCTAGTGGATTTACTTTTGTACTTCCTCTTATGAATTAATTTATCAACTTGTCTGTAGTAAAAGTCTATAGTATAAAAGGAGACTTTATCACGAAACCCATTTTTAGAAGTAGGTTTTATCTGAAAACCATTCCCACTATTAAACCTACGAAAGTATAAATTTGGGATTATAGTTTATAGATATTTCATGACTATTAGTTTTACTTTTCCATAATCACTATGTTTTACGTGGATTATGATCAATGGCGGTTTATATTAATATCCTAACTTTTACTAGGTGAACTATGATGTCTAGGGATAATGTAATTATAAATCAGGTGTGCGCTTTGGATAGTAGACAACAAAGAGGATAGTCCACTTTCAACAAAAGATAATTGGCTATAGCATGATAATTTATCAAGTTAAAAGTTTTAACAAATGTGTTAGTTTAGTTAATTATAGTAATCCTTTTCAAATATGTTGGATTGATTTTTTATTTAGTATATTCTATTTTATAATACACAATTAACTTTATTTTCCCCTTTATTGATCCTAATATCCCTTTTATTCTTTACTTTTTCTTAGCTCCCCCATATTCTTATATATTATTGATCACATTGTATTTGTCGTTGAACTTAATATCTTCTTTCTCTACCCTTTTTGGTTGATTATCTAGGTTGAATCCTTTCTTCTATTTTATATGCCTATCTTAAACCACGCTACACTTATATGTCTTATTGAAAATGGGTCTAGCTTATTAACTTTATCCTTTTGGATCCTCTTACATTGGCACAATTCGTGGTTTCTGGAGTTATCATTGATCCATTAACTAAGATCACTTGATTGGGATTAGGAGGATAAAAGAACTACTGGTTAAGGATTTCCACAGCAATGATAAGGTGGGATGGTAAATAAGGGAGGTGAGAACAAGGGTGCATATAAAAAAATCCTCTTGGACTACCACTAGATTTAAGCAATTAGCCTAATTCTTGATAGTAAATAACCAACTTAGTATGCTAGTCCTATGTCAAGAAAAATTGAAGAATCCAGGGATAATGAAACCAATTAGACAGGGAAGGAACCTACGACAGGAGAAGAGAGAGAAATCAAGAAAGAAGCAGAAGAAATAACTCACGAGTGCTCATCAGGGTAACAAATGAAGTCTTATGAGATGTATCTCCATAGATAATTCCCCTAACACAAAGACAATTATGTGAATAAACTAAGAGTAAAGCATTAGACTATACTCAAAAGGTGCAAAAAAGTCAACAAGACAAAATAAGAGGGTAAAACTCAACCTATAGTACTAAGAACCCCTAAGGGTAACGATCTGCAAAGTACCAACCTCCATAAAAAGAGAATCACGGGAAATCATTATGGGGATCTATCGGAGAATAAGCCTATTAATGCCAGGCAAGAGTATATAAAGAATATAGTTTCATAAGATAGCAGATCATAAATGGCTAAATAAATAGAAAACCCAGAGAAAGCAAAAAGGAACAAAGAAGAGGAAGAATGAGACCGAGATTATAAAAGGATCAAAAGATAAGAGGGTAGATCGAAGTTGATCCTAAGGATTAGAACATCATAGAACATTTAAATAAAACACTAAGTGGATGAAGAAAATAAGACATATAATGGGACCTTCCTTATAAACATATAAATAGAAAGAAATCCCTAATATTAATTCTTCCCCTATACATGTTACTATTCATGCCCTTCTTGTATTACTCTTCGTTCTCTAGTCGTTGCAATCTCTATCTTTTACCTCTTCGTTAGCCTCCTTGAGGCCAGGCCCAGGTCCCTTTCGACCCCCTCGAAGCCTGGGGTTGATTGAACCTGTTTCTCTCTAAAGGGGGATTTTTATCCTTTATCCCTTGTTTCTTTATTCTTTTAGTTCTTAGTTTCACAGGTCTATCCTTTAAGTTATTCTGACCCTTTATTACTCCTTAGTTCCTGAGTCTAACCCCTTTTCATCAAATCCTTTATTCTTTATTTAGGCTATTCTTAATCCTTATAGGGGAGTCGTCAAATATCACAAATGGTAGAGGTACTAGTTATATGGCTAAAGTTATTAACCTAAGACTAGGTTGACAACTCTGATACATTTAGTTTTATAAATTCAGTTACTAACTAAATAATTAAAGATTTTATAAACCATAGTAGGGGGTTTACTTATATGTCAGTCTAGACTAGATGTTAGTACTATCATAGCCATTCAAGCATTTATAGTGGATGGTTGATCCCTTATCATACTATTCCTAACACCTCTCAAGAGATCGAAGTGCTGCATCTTTAGCAAAAGAGATTTAGGTCACATTAAAGATATAGTTATAATAGTCAACTCCTCCTTACGAATCTTTAATAGATCAGAGACTGGAAGGGGTTAGTATTACAAGCCATACAACCAAAGGTATTCTATATAGAATTTGTTTAAAGTTATGAAAATTAACTATTAAGTGATGAGTCTAGATGGGTTTACTATAAATAGGGCTTGTATCAGTATATAGGGT
>JAKSZP010017560.1:0-69916 GCA_022478985.1 Massospora cicadina
CCACCTGCTTATAAAACTTCCCATTTTCTGCTTTGGTGTTGTGCAAGTGGCGGGCTAACATCTTCTGAACCATATTATCTTCATCCTCCCATTCATTGGGAGTCATTAATAGATCATGCAACCTTTCTGCCTTGCTATTATCCAATTGGAGGACTGGCAGATGAGACAACCCATCCACATTATATGACGAGTTCCAGCACGATGTTCACTTTTCATATCATAAGGCTGGAGCTTTAGAGCCCAGAGAGCTAACCGCCCAGTAGGGTCCTTCATATTTTGTAACCACTTCAATGAAGCGTGGTCAGTAACTACAGTAAAGGTGGTCCCATAGAGGAAAGGGCGATAGTGCTTTACAGCCAACAAAACAGCCAGGCACTCCTTTTCTGTTACACTGTAGTTGCGTTCAGGCTTTGAAAGCATCTTACTGAAATAAGATACCAGATGATCAATACCATTTTCATCTAGTTGGCCTAAGATGGCTTAACAGCATAGTCCGAGGCGTCCATAAACAAGATAAAGGGTTTTTTGTAATCTGGGTGCCATAGGATAGGGCGTCGTTGTAGTAGCTGCTTCAGGGTTTCAAAAGCGGCTTTTTGTTCAGCGCCCCATTAGAAGGGGATATTCTTCTTTAGTAAGCGAACAAGGGGCTCACTGAATTGTGAGAACTTAGGGATGAAACTGATGGTAATACCTCATCATCCCTAGAAACACCTGTATATCCCGCAAATTCTTAGGGGGAGGCATATTTGCAATGGCTTCGACCTTGTATGTACTGGTTATATTTCTTCTTGCGAAATGGTGTGGCCAAGGAAATCCAATTTATGCTGAAAAAAGGTGCACTTGATGGTTTCAATTTGATATTTGACTTATGTAGCCTTCCAAACACCTCCCTCAAGTGATCCAGGTGGTCGTTGAAGGTCTTTGAGAACACAGTAATATTGTCAAGATAAATGATAATGCAGGTTAGCTTTAAGTCTTGCAAGATGTGATCCATCGCACTGAAAAGATGTAGGTGCGTTACACAACCCTTGAGGTAATTGAGTGGGTTGGTAAAGCCCTTCGCTGCAAATGAGAGCGCATTTCTCCTGGTCCTGTGGAGAAAGGTCCATTTGCCGATAGCCACTGGCCAAGTCCATGGCCGAGAAGAAGTTTAAGCCAGATAGTTGGGCCAAGGCATCATCAATGAGAGGGATAGGATAGCTATCCTTCTTTGTGAGGTTATTTAACTTGCGGTAATCCATGACTATCCGGTGACCTCCATCTTTCTTCTTAATTAACAACAGTTGGGAAGACCAAGGGCTTTGAGAGGGAGCTAGTAACCCCGCATCCAGTAACTGTGCGAGTTCCGTCCTCATATGCTGTTCCTCCACCTTTGACTTGCAATATGATTTTGACCAAATGGGATGGGCATCACCCACATCAATGGAGTGGCACCAGCCCTTCATATGGCCATAGTTGTGAGCTGACTTGGAGAATATGTCGCTATAGTCATAAAGGAGATTATGAACTTTCTCTAACTCAGTTGGGGTTAACTCATTTGAGATATGGACGTTTGGTAAGGTACACACCAGGTTGTCCGTTGGCAGGCCCAAATCTGCCATTGAGCTGATGGAGTGGATCTGTTCAACATCCTCCACAAGGATTAAAATCTTTGGCCAACTTTTTGGTGTTTCCATATGATCATGTCCTTTGCGGTGGGGTTTCCCAACAGTAGAGTAATAGGTCACTGATAGGTGGGGTCTAGTAGCCCAGGCAATACACGAGGCTCCAAAGGACTAAGGCCCTCAATACTTATGAGGTGCAACAAACAATGGCGTGGGATTTGGAGCGTGATTTTCGTGTCAACCACTCGTTGTTCACCCAGCTTAATCACCACCTCATCTGCCGCATAAAATGGAATATCATCGCTAGCCTCCACTGAATTGGGATTTTCTTAGTGTTGCGCCCAGAGGTGACATTTTGTAAAGGCGAAGAGGAAAAGGGGTATTCAACCAGGCAGGTGTAGTCATTCTTGATGAGTTCTTTGTTGGATAAGACTAACGGAACTTTGTAGTTTATTAAAGATAGGAACCCTTGCTTCATGTTGATGATGCCTTCATACTCAATCATAAAATGAGTACCTATGAGCATATCATAGGAGTTATTATCTAAGACCACAGTGGGGGCTGATAGGATAAGCTTCCCGACGCAAATGGGAAGAGAGGAGTAAGCGCCAAGGGCGCGGGTATTATTTGGGCCCACAGTTCCAAACTCCTTGGCATAATCCAAGTCAGGCATAAGTTTAATCTTTTTCATCAGCTGAGATGAGATTAAATTCACTGGGGAGCCTGTATCCAGGATAGCCATCACCCAAACTTTGTGAACAACTACTTCAACCTTGGTAAGTGTGATTCCAAAGTTGGCTGACAGCGCTAAGACCTCCTTGAGATGTTAATTAGAGGTTGATTTGTGTGCGGTCTCAGAGTGAGTCTCCAGAATAGACTGCAGAGTATGCCCTCGCTGTAAAGGGCAAATTAAGCTCAATAGGAGCTGATCAGCATCACTGGCTGTGTCAATAGTTTCCATACAGCCTATAACTTGGTGGAGGTAAGTATCCTCAGGTATGGTGGTTTCATCTACTCCTTCGGCATTTAGGTGATCAGGGACCTCCACTTCCGTGGAAGCTCCTAATAAGTAGTACCCAACGACATTGTAACCCCCCTCAGAGTCAGCCTCAGGGGTATTCTCAACCATGGGCAAGGTTGCAATTGAAGTGGTGGAGACAGCCACGAGAGTTGAGGTAATTAGCTTCGCTTTAACCGGCATTTTCACAACCCCAGTAGTTCTGGAGGATATACCCTTAGGGCGCGCACCTACCGGCTGAGCTAATGGGGAAACCATATTAGGGATCTCCGCTTTGCATGAATGAGGGATGTCCATTTTAAGTCTCACCAAAGCAGCAGGTTTTGCAGGGAAAATAAGCACAGGTGGCCTCACCTCCAACGGTTCAAAAGTCCGCAGCTCACCTCAAGGAATATGGGCGACGTCTAACAAAGCCTCTTTTATATCACGGAAAGTTGTAAAGTGGCGTTTTACTGATATGATATGCCTGGCGAGAGAGGGTTTTTGAAGCTAACCCTGTTAATATGGTGGTGATAGCATCATCCAGGGTAAGCAGGTTAGATGTAGCCAGCCTTTGAGCAGTGAGATAGAACCGCTCAGCAAAACGAAAAGAGGGTTTTTACCCTAATATATGGTAAGGCACATGAAAGCCTGTTTTTCCCTGTATAAGCTCTGCTTGGATCCAAATTCAGCCAAGAGGGCCTTCTTAACATCTGGCCAGGTGTGCTGAGGATCCAGGTGAGGAATGATCAACTCTTGGGCTTTGCGTCTTAAACAAGGAAGAGTATACTAAACTTTATGTTTATCAGTGGCGCCATCCATTGCAGCTTCATAAATGTACAAAAAGGAAGCAATGCTCCCTTCACCCGGGGTGTATCTGTCCTTTATAGGTAATTTGAACGGCCGTTGCTCTAGATTTTTGAGATGGGAGATAGAGCTGGCTAGTTACTTCTCAAGAGCAACTAATCGCGATTCAGTTAAAGAGGAACCAGAAGAGCTGCTCACGTTTACAGCCTCCATGTTAGTAACTATGGTTTAATGCACAGGCGTGACCCCTGTAGTGAGCACCAAATTGTCAAAATCCAGCAAGTGTTATGCTCGCTGGTTCTATGTGCCGCTGGATTCCACAATAGATTATTTAAAATAAATAATAAACTCTTAAGAAAACTAAGTTTTCACTTTTTGTTTTTAATTGTGTAAGGCAAAACAGGAAAAGCCCTTTCCTTGATACTAGTATATTATATTTAAACTAGTTATGATCCTCAGGGCCATGGGAATTTGGGGCTAAAGTATTATAAAGCTGAGTCATCCAAATTAGGATATATAGGCATTTGCCTATCAGATTGAGGATAAATATTTTGCGGCAAAACTGACCCATGTGGTAATGATTTGATAAATTTTATCCAATCACCAGCGGGTAAAATCTTTTCACCTTGGGGGGTTCAGATCTGAGTGGTAATGATTTGTAATTTGCACCCAATAATTGACAGATAAAATCTTCTCACCTCAAGGAAGAACAGACCCATGTGATATTGAACACCTCAAATTTGGCCAAGAAGTCAGAGCAATCCTATTATCAGTTCTTACCTTATTACGCCAATTTTAAGTATAATCATATTTTCCTGATAGATAGGGTTCCACTGAGAATCCGCCAAGGTCTTTTTGCCTTTGGTATTCATATCATTGATAACCACAATATTAATTAAAGATTGGACTCCAACATTCTTTTTCAAAAGTCAAGAAGGAGAATGTCTGACAAGAATCAAGAATCTGTAAACTAATCACCTAAATGATACAAAGTCTAATTAAATTTTTACTTTTAACATTATACTTAACCTATAATAAATATGCTACAAAGGCATTATATAATCCATAATGCATCGCTTGGCCAATAACATCCCTTCTAAATTTCCCCTCTATTTTTTAATATTCATTTTCTTTTTGTTGTTCATACTATTAAGTATTATATATACACCAATTTTTTATACTATGATAGTTTCATTGTTAATTTTATATTTTGTTTTTATACTTAGCCTCAATTAAAATTATTTGCCATACTTCCCATAGGATAGATACTATAGCTGACATGACATAAGTGGTAATTTGGCACCCTTTAAAATAAATATATTTGTCATGCATCTTAGATGGGCTCAAGTATTGACTGTCAGGTTCCTTGGGCATAGCATCATTGAGCTTAAAAACTAAAGTCCAACATTCAGAACAACTCCTGAATTTGTCAAAACCACTTGTCCAAAATGTAAAGCAACGTGGAGTATGCTCCCAAGGCGCACGTTATTTTGGGTTCATATGTTTTATGTTGAATTATAGTCAGTGTCTGGCATAAACTTCAGATTCCTCATTAACTTGAATGACATTATGTTGACAGGAGCTTTTGTGTCAAGGGCGGGCAATATGTGAACTCTCTGAATCAAAACTTCAACTATAGTTACTTTCTTCCCATATAGTTTCCTGTTCTCAAGACATTGGTTGGTGATTCCTCAAACAGCTTCAAAAATTTCGACTCTAGAGTAGCCAAATGACAGTATCATTGGTAACTGGTTTAGTGTACTTGGTGTAATCTTTGCAGGCTGTTCTCCTTCACACCAACGTTAGGATCCTTATATCTGAGTGGATTGCGCCAGGTAAGTTTCATCTTAAGTATATCTACTAATTTCATGCATTCTTAGTTAGGTAAGTACAAACATAGAACTAAGTGGATAAAGCATACATACATACATAAAAAATCCTCTTGCCTCGAATAAAACATAGAACTAAGTGCCTCTATCACATGGACACCTGAATTAACTTCATCCTCGTTTTATGACTGTCTTCTTCTTCTTTATATGTATAACCACCCCAGTTCACGGCATCAGTAGTATCTTCTTTAGCTGATGTATTATCTTTCTTACTATATTCATTAAGCAGTAGCGCAAAAAGTGTCCAAGTCTGTGGGACTTGATACACATAGGTTCCTTTCAAAGTTGTCGTCCTTCTTGCTTCTATTTGTTACCTCTTAGAACCACTCTTACCCTGAGTGGCAATACTACTTTGCCCACTCTCTGAGTTGGTTGTCTGGTGGCTTTAGATTCAGTCGTTTAAATTCTTATATGTCAAAAAGCACATCTTTGATGGCCTTCAATGATATTTTGTCCTTGAAGACATAAGTCATATGCATCTTCAATGCTAGATGCAATTACAAAATTCTCAATAGCACCATCTTCAAGGTAGGCAAGACCATCACTTAAAAATACAGCTAATTTGCTTTATAAATTATATAGTGCATAATTGGTTAAAAATTTATTTTAAATTTTTTAAGTTTACTGCACAGGTTCATGTAACTGATTTCCTAAAAGTAGGGGCGAGTGATAGCTTTAATAAGACAACTATCCAGTTGAGTTTCTTCTCAAGTGGTTTCAATCTCACTTAGATATTCTCTTACAGGCAGGTACTGAAAACATTGCTTCTGATGACTTGATAACAATTATGATAAGATAAGCTCTTCCTTTAATTCTTACACAAGAAAACTTGAGAACTATGTTATATGATGGCAATTATTAATCTAACTCTTAAGAAAATAATATATATTGTATACTATTAATTTTCTAATACTTTATAAACCTATACAATAGGTTTAAATAGGGAAGTTTGGGGCCAACAATCTTTATTTGGCGCCACAATGAAAACGACATTCCTTGCTAAGAATCTTAACCCAAAGATCTATACTAAAACAATGAACACTTCATATATCTAGTAGGTATCAACCACCAACTAAGTTACAACCCTCCATGGATTGCATTCTGAATAGCGTGTCTCAACGCCTTTATTAACCCCAGAATATTAAACTTTACAAGCTAGCATTCTGCTTAGGTAATTTAACAATTTACTAATTTTCAGCGAGTCACTTTGCTCAGGCTAGCATGCAATTTACTGCCATGAAAAGCTTTTTAAACACTTCAGAAACTCTAAAAACACCCTTATCAATCAGTGACAAATCCTAATCAAACTGTGTAAGAAAGTTAATTTTTTATACATAAACATTTAAACTCCTTACAAAAATTGTTGGTGCTCATCCCTAATAAGCCATTAACTATGAGGCTGGGAATCAGATCTAAAAAAATAGACTAAATTAATGTCTCATACGAGAATACCCTTAAACAATAGTTATCAAACGTTAAATTTCTAACATCTCTTAAGGATTTTTGCCAAAAAGCAAAATAAAATGGGATAAGACAGATAGTCATTAATAATCTGTAGCAGCTGGATAATGTGGACATTTCAAAATCCCAATACACCTTCTGGATTGACCAGATTATCCAGAAAAGAACATGTTTAGAAGCAGATGCCGCTTCATTCTGTGGTTTAAGTCATCCATCTCAGCTAAAATCAATTTGTGGTCATCCACATTCTTCATTCCTTAAAATTCTCCTAATTCAGCAGAGCTAGGTCTTCCCCTTGCTCAATGCTTCTCTTTATGGCCAGTCTTGGCAGCAAAGTTCATCATCTTCTTCTACCATTCCAAATCACTCTATCTCATACAAGCATGGTTCTCATGGTTACTCGCCATACCAGGATTACTTGTTCATACTTGCTAATTGTAACACCTGTATGCCTATTTTCCCCCAGGTCAGAAATATCATGAAATGATAATTGCAGTTTTAATTTTCCTTCATTTGTTACTCATGACAAAAGACTTTATTACAATAAGATCTGGTTCTAACAAACAGTTGTGCTCACTTGATTCCTTGTTACTATCTTCATTACTATAGTAGTGCATCACCCTCCCCTCAGACATCATAAATGGACACATGCCTCAAGACACAAGGTCATGGAAGAACTAGAAATATTAGTATCTTTTTATTTTAATATGTTTTAAGGGGGATATATTTTAGCATATTTTTTAACTTTTTATAAATTTCTATGATTTGATGTTATATTTATTTCATAACTTTTTTAGATTTTTTACTCTAAGTAATTACTATAAACCCTATTTCTGATATGATCATTGGAGATGTTTTTAATTGCATAGGTGTATGTTGCCAAGTTGACAATATTATCAAATGAGTCTGACCATAGGGAGTCCAAATTTGCTTCTTTGCCCAAATCCATGAGTATCACAATAACCTTTTTTTATCACCAACATGTTATTCTTAAAATTTGATTTTTTACAGTTATCTTGTTTTTTGCTTTAATTCTTTACTTCAGTAGCATATCAAATGATTACAATTGCAATTTAGTTCAAATTAACCTACCTTAAAAAAGTACTGATAAGGACTCATCCCCAGGTTGGTTCTAGAGCCAATTATAAAATTGGTGGCAACGCAGCTCATCAATCAATAAGAGTTTGAACATCATTTACCTGTTACCATATGATAACTGATATTGTATGCAAAAGTTGCAAAGCTTAGGTAAGCTTCCTAAGCAGATGTTACACCACTACCAATTTATATTAGCATCACTGCTAGAGTACAGTAACCTTTCAATTATTCCTTTTTTGGTTAATGTTGAGATTCTGATATGACTGGACAATATTCTCCAAATAGCTGCAGCGGATTAGGTGAGATTGTCCATAAATGGATAATCTATAATAATAAGAGCAAGTGTTTATGTGTGTGAGCAATGTTCAGACAAAAATACAGCATATAGAGTTTTGAAAATTTGGCTATAGGTAAATGGGAGGGAGTCCATGTCCACCTCAAAGCCAGATTTTTTACTTTTTATAATATAATAAAGTTTTATATGTAACAAGTGAAAATCTTATGTTTTATCGGAAGTTAGTATATTGTTACAGCTGAGAAGTTTAATATTCATTTGGTTCAAAAGCTTAAATGGTTTTGGTGAGCGTTTGGTGGTTTTGGGTTGGTTAATAAGCTTAACGGTTTTAATAAATAAGTTAGTGATAGGTTGATTTGATTAATTGGTTTTGGTAAGTCATTGGTGGTTTTTGGTTGATTTGAAAGTTCAACAATTGGTTTTAGCTAGATGGAGTGGTTGGTGGACTTGGGTTAATTTGATGGGTTCAATGGTTTCAGGTAAATAGTTGTATTGAAAATTTATTAGATAGGTTTAATTGGTTTTACTGAGTGGGTGGTAAATTTATATTGATTCAATATTAAATTTTTGATTTTATTGAGAGCCATCTACCAATATAAAAAAGAATTAATTAGGATCATCTGGTGAACTTTAAACCCACAAAAAAACTTTGATAAACTGGGTATCAACAAGAATCAGCCTAAACTTTTTTACAAAATTATATTTCTGTTTAACTGCTTCCACCCCTAGTGCAGGTTTTGAGTTCAAAACCTGTACTGGCTAGAAAACATTCTCAGTGTGGTATATTTGTCCCAAGGTTGACCCTCCTTGAATAATCCTATATTTCTGTTTATTTGTTTAATAGGTTTTATTGTCTCATGACCAAAGTAAAATTTAAAATACTTTGTGCAACAACTTTATAACGTTTGGGGATAATAATATACTATTTTTATATTAGTAAAATTTATATAATTTTTAATACCAGTTCTTTATAAGTTTACAATATATGTGTTTCTAATGGTGATCTAAAGCAATTTGGCTGAGCATTATCCTATTCATTTAATTCAATAGTTTCATAGGTTTTAATTGGTTGGTAGCCTTTAGCTGATTTGTAAATTCAACAATTAGTTTTGCTGAGTGGTGGTTCATTTTTTGGTTGATTTGATGGGCTCAATAGTTTCAGGTAAGTAATTGATGGGTTAGCTAATCTGGCAGGCTTAATTGATTTTGGATAAATGGTTGGATGTTGAAACGTATGTTTGGTTTAATGGTTCCTGAATTTATAGATCTTTATTTATCAATATAAAAACTAAAATAATTTAGAATCATTTGGTAATTTATAAACAAGGTAAAGAAGCATGAGTATTACATTAGTATAATAAATTTGTTGAGATTAACTCAAATTAGGTGATAGGGAAATACTGAGCTTTGGGAAAACACTTATTGGATTGTATCCAAAATAAGGCATTATAGCGATGTCAGCATATGATGAGTATTTTGCGGACTGCTTTGAACTAAGGTGATAGTGAATTTAATAATAGTAGACTGCTGGAGCCAATGAGAATACAGCAGAACTGAATAGTCTAAGCAAAAGGGTTGGTATTGACCAAAGTCACTAATATATAAGTGAGATGAGAATATTGAAACAGGAGGATTGTGTTTTGGAAAGAAGTAGGAAGTGGAGCAGAAAGAATCTGCTATCATTATATCAAATAAAGTGGTGCCACTAAAGCAATTGCTTCATATATTATACTTTATTAAGTTTGTTTTAAGGACCAGCAATCTCCAAATTATCCATCCATTGCTCAGTGGGCTGAACCCTGTTTAACTAGTCTGGCATATAGCAAGCATATCAACAAAATTATAACAGTGGTGTTCATTACAGGGGCCCATTGAACAACCACAAAAAATTAAAAATTCTTTAGCCACCAGACATGGCATAACAGGTATGCACCAACGTGGAATTTTCCCAATCTGCTGCGCTTGCAGAAACTGTGGAATTCAAAAGCGTTGTGGATTCAGTGCTCAAAAAAATAAGAGGAGCTCTTGGAGCGTGACAACGTAAAAAATCAATTTGTAATGAGGTTAGTCAGATGCAGTACTTGGACAAAATAACAGGCAACTTGCCAATTGTTTGGACAATGCTACTGAGCAGCTACATTGCACGGAGCAGAAGTTAAAACCTCCTTTTACCTGCCTTACCCTCATTGGAAAGCATAAGGACAAGGTGTCATTTGAGGAGGATCATTTTATGGCAAATAAAAGGCTGAATATCCATCTGAGGGGCTTTTTGTCAAACACGCAGGCAGCATGAGCTGCTCAACTCATGATAGCTTCTTTGAGGATAATTATGTTCAGACCCAACAAAACCCCTATGTGATGGCAGACCTGCCCACTGAAGAGACCTACGCTGCTCCTGGAGAGGCTGAGCAGCTATGTGCCGCTGGCCCTTCTGAGCTGGCTCCTCGCTGTGATACTGTTTATGGGTCTCAACCCATTCCTCAGTATGCTCCAAAGGTTTGAAGTTATGATTGGGAGGAGGAGGTTTGTATTGATAAGCTGCCTCCATTTGTCTGTGATGGGATATACATGGCTTCTTTAAACAGTTTGTGTTTGTGGTGGAAGGAGCCTCGTATCAGTGTAAAGCTAAGTTGTTATTATCTGCTTGGATGTTGGGAGTGCCGACCAAGTCACCTGCTATCTTCCAAGCAGTTCCATCACTTTTCAAGAAACGAAAGATGATGGCTGCAAGTTTGGAGGTACCGCAAAGATGTCACAGGGGAAGGCTGAGTTCTTGGCCATTGGGTTCCAGCGCAGTGAGACCCTCACCACATTTTCTGACCAATTTATGGTGGAAGCCCATATGTTAATTAGTGCAGAGACTTTATCTGAATCCAATGTGTACATTGCAATGACCTCTGTGGTAAAGCCATACTGTAAGCTTTACAATGTCATGAATCTGACTTTGAAGGATGATGTACCCCTGCTTAAAATTGTTCAGTTTCTGCGCCGTCTATCTGCTACCTTTCCTCTTCCCAATGAAGAGCATAAACATACTGTTGCCGTTGCTAGACCTTCTTATTTTGGGGAATTCATCCATACTGTTCAGATTTTGCCTAGTAATACCCAGCCTTAAATAAATTGGACACCTCACCCTTAGCCAAGTTATCTTTAGAAGCTTACCCTCTGACCTGGACCTAATTATTCCGACCATCAGCATTCAACCTTTAGAACTGGCTATGCTGATCGTTAACAACTAAATTATTGGCCTGGCCCATCTTACAAGAACCAAGGACACGGACCCTATGGTGTATATTTTTTATGCAGTCATCCTGGCCATCTTGCCTGGAGTTGCCCCAACTGTCAAGTCACTACATACAGCAGGATCATTACAATCATGGAAAAGATGGAGCGGATTAAAGATGGTACTCTTTACATCCGTTATACCAACCCAAAACGTCCTATCTGAACCTGTCAAAGTATATTCAGCGGAAGTCCCTCAGTATGATGATGAGTTTTTGTATCAGCAACCAATTGGAGGGGTAAATGTACTGACATGAGTGCAAGCTAGGGACACGGCGTTAGAAGGACCTCAGGAGCAGCCAAAGACTTATGCCTTTCAAATTTTTGAACACATTTCTGCAGAAGAGCTAGGACTGTCCTCAGATGTGGCTTCCCAAAAGGATTAAACATCTCCCTACCAGTGGACGATATTGCTAGAGAATACCCTAAAGTCAGTGAAGGAATTATGAGCTTCCTGAAAAGAGAAATTTTTAGATGTCCATGTATTAAACAGTCAAAAATTTTCTTATTATGAATGTACATACTGTGACATTTTTATAGCAAACAAACATGTCTGCACTAGAATAGATACGGATGCACTAGTCAAATAGTCTCCACTAAGTTGATCGCGAAGTTGATACTAAACCTGATGTAGAAAATGAATGGTATATGGGACATCTGGAGCGGAAAGCACGGTATCTGATGGAGCGTACAGTGTGCTACCTTTGCAGTTTGGGTCAATTGTTGTTGTAGATCCAGCAATAGTGTTACCAAACAGTAACTATGATCTGTTGGTTGGAACTGTCTTCATGCGACACTTCAGGACTGTCATTGATATGAATGAGGATACCTTCAAATTATGGGGCAGCAGATTTCAATTTATTTTCCTCCAGCGGAGTGCCAAATGATCCAGTGCATATGGGACATATCAACTTTGCCTATAGTGACAGGGTGAATCTGGCTCACTACCATCAATTAAAAAAGAGGACCCAGGCCCTCCATCAGCAGATCTATAAATATTAAGGGCTGCTTTTCAGAGCTGCTGGGTCTGTATCTATACCCACTGTGCATCACTTCATAGTAAACACCAAGTTAGAGGTGGAAGTACTAGCTGGACTCTATGGAGAGGTCATTGGGCCTTATCAGCAAATGCAGCTTGAGCCTCATGTGGCTCCAGGAATTATACTAACAGGACACAAAGAGATCGAGGTTTTACTAGTGAACCTACAAAAAGAACCACTGCAGATCCTCTAACATCAGATAGTGTCATACTTACACTTGACCCCTGTGGAGGAGGTTTTCCTCCGGCTTGCTGAGGACAACATTAAGAAAAACCTCCATAAATGCCACTTTTTCAAAGACCAGATGGATACCTAGGGTTTTAGCACACGCAAAGGGGCTTAAACCTCAACTGGGCAAAGTGGAAGCTATTTTGAAAATGACTTTTCCAACTAGTAAGTGGGACATACAAGTATACTTGATAATGGTGGGCTGCTACCAACGCTTCATTCCTAATTTCAGTTGTATTGAGAAATCGTTATTTGAACTATTAAAGAAGGATGCTGTGTCTGGATGGGCTGAACGCCAACTGTGCACCTTTGACACCCTTTGGATGGCGTTATTCAGTGCGCCAGTGCTACACTATCCAAATTTTTATAAAGAATTCATTGTCCAGATGGATATGTCTCTTTCCACTGTTTGGGCGTTTCTATCACAAAAAGATGGTGGAGGGGAGGAGCACCATGTGGCGTACCGCAGTTGGAGTCTGAACTGCCATGAACTCAAGTATACTGTGATTGAGTGAGAGTGCTTAGTGATGATCTACGCATATAAGCAGTTTATGGTGTATTTTAATGGGTCCAAGTTCAAAATTGTCACAAATCATTCCTTATTACGCTGGTTGCAGAATCTCAGGTAGCCTGAAGGGCGTCAAGCCTGATGGGCTCTCAAAATGCAGGCTTATGATTTTGAGAAAACTTCACTGACCTGGATTCAAACACCAAAATTGCTAACTGCTTATTGCAATTACCAATGATTGCTGTTACGGTGGATCTAAGTGAGTTTAATGTATGACAAAATGCTTAGTGGAAGATTTGATGATGAACCGCCTCAAGTTATAAAGGTGTTAAGTGACATGTAAGTTTATAACTTTTAATTTAATTGTAAGTTTTATAAGCAGATTCAAGATTCCATGGTGAGTTTCCTGAGACCTTCAGCGCGGCCAAGTATTATTATGAGCGCGCACAAGGCAGTAGGACATGGCGTATTGTGCAGGATGCTTGAATTATTGCGCCCTCAGTTTTTGGGAGAGCATGCACTTTGAAGTTCTTGAGACAATTTCCTGCTGCCAAAAGTGTCAAGTGGAAAAGCCGTTCCGCCAGAAAACTTTGCAATGGTTGGTGAAACCACATATTGCCTGGCATACAGTTTCCATCAACGTTGTGGGGCCCCTGCCAACTGGAGCAAACCAGTATAAATATATTCTGGTGGCGATCAACCACTTGACCAGGTGGATTTAATCATGGGCAATATGTAATTCACGGTCAGTGTCAGGGCAAATCCTGACATGCAAGATATCCCTGATACATCAGCTCTTATTAATGGAATATATGATATATGTAATCAGTTTAAACAATCAAAGATGATAGCAAAATCACATAGCAAATGAATAATGAGTCAGACAAGTCAGATGAGTCTAATCAAGCCTATCAAATCAAATTATATTGAATCAAACATGGAAACACCTGGAGCCAGGTCTTAGTAGTCCAAACTAGGCAGTTGACTACTAGTCTAAGCTTTGGTTATCTAAGACAGGAAGAGCCTAAAGAATCTAAAGCAAGATAAGAATCAAATAAGCCCAAAAGCTAGTTCAATTAGTCTGGAAAGTGAATATAAGCTGAAAATTTTTAAAACCAATCCTTGCAGTCAATAAAGTTAAGATGATTCTATATACTTATTTGATTTACTTGTTTTCAATCCTTAGTAAGGTATAAGGATCTTTATTATCAAGCATATTTCAATCACTTAACTCTGAAAAACACAATATTTCCTCTAACACAATTTCACAATTACCCACTATCACTGGTATCCTAGCCCTAACAGAGGTTGGTCTAGCTGAAGCTCTACAACCCATATTAGGGCCCAACATACTTATATTCATAGTCATTATATTCTTTATCCGCATCCTTCCCTTGTTATACTGGACTCTTAGCTCAGGCATGGCAAGTCCACGAGTTGCTCTGCCAGACTGGGTTACAGAGATTCCAGTCCCTGACAGTCAGTCACAGTGGCCAAGTTCATATTGGAATGTATAATCCAGCAGTATGGCTGCCCTCAATCCATCCTTACCAACAATGGAACCAACTTTACCTTCCACATTTTTCCAAAACTGAATGAGTTGATGGGCATCCACGGGGTTTTGATGACCCCATACCACCCTGAGTCCAGTGGTATGGTTGAGTGAGTTAAGGGACCTTGTTGAACATACTCCAGAAATTTTTAATGGATTGATCTTTTAATTGGAGTTCCCTCCTTTCCACCATCACTTTTGCATACATTAACTATCACTCAGCCATGAGGAAGAGTCCCTTTCAGTTACTATATGGACAGAACCCAGAGCTACCTGCCATGCTCTATGCCTGTGTGGAAAATACCAGTGGAGGGGATCTGCAACGTTACTTAGATAACTTGGCTAACATTTTTGTAGGAAACCAGCTTAATTGTGCTTGCTGGTGCTTTCGCCAGCTGGTTTCCACAAATAATCTAATAAAATAAAAATTTAAAATAGAAAGCGCTAGAAAAAATTGGATTTTTTATGTTTTTTAATAGCACGCAACAAATTGAAAATGATGATCCTCAACCTCCAATTATCTAGTATTTAAGTAATTTTGAAGGTTGAGGGGAAATTGGGAATTATGTTCATAATAGCCTGTATAAGTCCAAATTAGGAAATATGCAAGAATAACATATCATAATTTGGGAACTTGCATCAGGGCAGCGGAGTGAAGGAAGAGAAATTCTGATTGGCCCAAACGTACCCATGAGGTAATGTCTTTAAAACTTGAGCCAATCACCGCCTAATAAATTTCTTGCACCTTGGGGGACCCCGCCAAGACTATAAAAGGGGGTCCCCACACAGGTGCATTAAAGTACTTTGCTGGGGTTAGTGGAGTGCCTTCCATTGATTCCCCTGAGGTCTGTGGTGGGGTCAGAGAAATCTGATCCACTGATTTTAATAGTGTCCATATGGGTTTCAAACTGGTGATTCCCCTGATTAACGGGGTTCCACTGAGAATTGGCCAGGAACTTTTGGCTGATTTCATCAATTTTTGCATATTTACTATAATTGAATGAACTCTTAACAGCATCAGAATATCACAAATGGCTGACATTTCCCTTTTTTGGCATAACTTGACCTACAGCATTCTGATTTCTAGTCTGCAAAGGTAAATGTCTGAAATCATTCCCCTCAAGGATGTTGGGGGGCAAGTAGGGTTGAAGGAAACGGCCATGTACACAATTAATAGTGATACCAGTAGTAAGGTTTTTGATAGAGTACTCATTTCCTCTCTTGTAGATGATGGTAAAAGGACCCTCCCAGATTGTTCCAAGTTTACCGCTTCTAGGGGCAAAGTGATTATGGTAGTACAACACCATGTCAGAAACTTGGAAAGTGGGTAAAGGGGTTCAGGACTCATTTGCAGCCTGCCCTTCTTTGGTTACTGTTGTGGCTAGATTGGTCATAGCTTCAGATTGAAGTTAAATTATACGTTGAGTTAATCTTCTCATAACTTTCTCTGGTTCCTCAACTCTAGAAGAGAATACATCCTTAGCTAAGATGGCAGGTATGCCTGGTTCCCGCCCATACAAGACTCAGAATGGTAACATTTTCAAAATCTGGTGATAGCTAGTCTGGTATGCCATAAGAGCACTATGCAAATATTGATCCCAGTGAAGAGGATTAGATGAGGCCAACTTTCGCAAAATGGAAGCCAAGGTTCCATTTTCTCTTTCCACTGTTCCGTTAGTGGAGGGGTTATATGGAGCAGAGAAGAGTTGTTGTGCTCCCATAGAAGTGGCCAGAAATTTGACTACTCTGGAGATGAATTTCTTGCCATTATCACAGAGTAGTACTTGAGGGTAACCGTGACGGGTGAAGATGTGTTGATGTAAAAAGGTGGCGGTGGCCTTAGCTGTTTGAGCAGGAAGAGCAACAGCTTCAACTTACTTAGTGAGGTGTTCAATAGATACTAAGATAAATATGTTCCCACTAGTAGACTGAGGAAAGGGACCTATTACATCTAAGCTGATGGTATGGAATGGTTGTTGTGGGGTAATTGGTTGATATTGGTATCTAGACTTTAAGCCAGATTGCTTCTTACAAGTAAGGCAGGCTTCCAAAACATCAACGATAGATTCCATCATTCCATCCCAGTAAAACTGATCCTTAATCCATTAATAGGTTTTCCTTGCCCCTCCATGACCTAAGATAGAATGTGCTTCTAAGATAGCAGGTACATGTTCTGAAGGTCAAAGGTAAGGTAGCCATTTAGTTCCAACCTGCTTATACAACTTCCCATCTTCAACTTTTGTGTTACAGAAGTGCCAGGCTAACATCTTCAGAATGGGCTCATCCTCATCCTCCCATTAATTGGGGGTCATTAAGAGGTCATGTAACCTCTCCACTTCACTATTATCCATGTGAAGGACTGGTAGCTGTGTCAACCCATCTACATTCAAGTGATGGGTTCCAGCGCGGTGTTCAATCTTCATGTCATAAGGCTGGATCTTTAGAGCCCACCAAGTTAGCCGACCAGTAGGATCCTTCATGTTCTGTAACCACTTTAGAGATGTGTGGTCATTGACTACAGTGAAGGTGGTTTCATAGAGGAAGGGGCGATAGTGCTTTACAGATAACAGAACAGCAAGGCACTCCTTCTCCGTGATGCTGTAGTTACGTTCAGCCTTTGAAAGCATCTTACTAAAGTAGGAGACAGGATGATCTACTCCGATTTCATCTAACTGGGCTAAGATGGCCCCAACGGCATAATCCAAAGCATCAGTGAATAAGATGAAAGTTTATTATAATCTGGATGCTGTAGGATAGGGCGTTGTTGCAGCAGTTGCTTCAGCGTCTCAAAAGCAGCCTTCCGCTCTGCACCCCACTGGAACGGAGTGTTCTTGGTTAATAGGCAGACAAGAGGTTCACTGAGCTGGGCAAACTTAGGGATAAACTTATGGTAATATCCCATCATCCCTAGAAATACCTGAATGTCCCATAGGTTCTTAGGGGGAGGCATCTTCGAAATTTCTTCAACCTTATCTTCCATGGGTTGAATTCCTTTTTGGGAAATATATTGTCCAAGGAAATCCAATTTCTTTTGGAAGAATGTACATTTTGAAGGCTTCAACTAGATATTTGACTTGCACAATCTTTCAAACACCTCCTTCAGATGGTCAAGATGTTCATAGAAGGTTTGTGAGTATACTGTGATAGCATCAAGGTATACGATGACACAAGTTAACTTTAGGTCCCATAAAATGTGATCCATCGCCCGCTGGAAAGAGGCAGGCACATTGCACAACCCTTGAGGTAATCGCGTGGGTTGGAAGAGACCTTCAATACAGATAAGGGTGCATTTCTCCTGGTTCTCAGGAAAGAGATCCATCTGCCAATAGCTGCTAGCTAAGTCCATAGAAGAAAAGAACTTAGAGCCAGAGAGTTGGGCCAAGGCATCATCAATATGAGGGAGAGGATAACTATCATTTTTCGTGAGGTTATTTAACTTGCGGTAATCCATGACTATCCAATGACTGCCATTCTTTTTTATTAGCATGAGAGGGGAAGACTAGGGGCTTTATGAAGGAATTAAAAACCCCGCATAGAGTAACTGCTGAAGTTCTGTCCTCATTTGCTGTTCTTCCACCTTGGACCTGCGGTAGGGTTTTGAACAAATGGAGTGGGCATCACCCACATCAATGGAGTGGCACCAGCCCTTCATGTGACCATAATCGTTATCTGATTTGGAGAATATGTCACTATAATCATCAAGGAGATTATGAAATTTTTTCGGCTCATCTGGGGTCAGCTCGTCTAAAATATGGGCATTAGGCAAAGCACACACCAGGTTATCCGTTGGCAGGCCCATATCCATCATGGAGTCAATGGAGTGAATCTGTTCAATATCTTCCACAGGGACTAACAATCCTCTTCCAATCTCCTGGTGTTTTTCCACAACTATGTTTTTTGAGGTGTGGTTTCCCAACAGCAGCGTAATGGGCCTCTGGTAGGCTGGGTCGAGAATACCAGGCAATACCCGAGGCTCCAAGGGATGGACGCCATCAATACTAACAAGGTGCAACAAATAGTGGCGTGGGATATGAAGCGTGATTTTTGTGTCAACCACTCGTTGTTCACCAGGCTTAATTATGACCTCATCTGCAGCATAAAAAGGGATAGCTTCTCTAGCATCCACTGAATCAGGCAACTTATTGGTGTTGCTCCCAGAAGTGGTATATGACAAAGGTATCGCTGAGAGGGGGTATTTAATTAGGCAAGAGTACTCATGTTTACTGGACTTTTTATTGGATAAGACTAAGTGACTTTATAGTTGAGTAATGAGAGGTAACCTTGCTTCAGGTTGATTATTCCCTCATACTCAATCATAAACTGAGTGACTATGAGCATATCATACGCATTGTTGTTTAAAACCACAGCAGGGGCTGATAGTATAAGCTTCCCAACTTAAATGGAAAGAGAGGAATATGTCCCAATAACACGGGTATCTTTGGGGCCAGCCGTTCCAAACTCCTGCGTGTACTCAAAGTCAGGAGCTAACTTGATTTTTTGATAAGCTTAGTGGAGATCATGTTGACTGTGGAGCCAGTGTCCAAGATGGCCAAGACACGGACCTTTTGAATGACTACTTCAACCTTAGTGAGGGTCCCTCCAAAGTTAGGTGACAAGGCTAAAACCTCCTTGAGCCATAAGGTGGAGGTGAGTTTTTAGCTGTCTCAGGGTAATTATTTATGATGGTTTGTAAGGGATGAACACGCTGAAGAGGGTGAATCAATCCAGCTAAGAATCGGTCACCATCTCTGGCAGTGTCAATCACTTGTGGACACCCTAAGATTTGACTGAGGTACGTTTCCTCAGGGATAGTGGTCTCATCTACTCCTCCAGCGTTCAAGTGATCAGGAACCTCTATTTCTGCGAGGGCTCTAAGTATTTAGTAACCAAAAACATAACCCCCCTCAGATTCGTCCCCAAAGGTATTCTCAAAAACTGGCAAGGCCAGATGGAGGTAGGAGAGATGGCCACAGGAGATTGAATAGCCTTAGGGCGCGCCTTTACCAGCTTAGCTGGAGGGGTAGGCACAGCAGCTTTATTGAGCTGGTGTGGACGGATGGTTGTTATTACCTTACAGGGTTTTGAAACATAAGAAGGAGTGGTAACCTTATTTGGTTGCACAGAGGGAACAGGTTTTTCAGGGAGGGTAAGCATAGGTGAGCTCACCCTAAACTGTGCCTCAGGTGGTATTTCCTTAATATTGAGAGCTGAAGGAGTCACCTCAGCTTTCTTGGATGTTGCACTTGAATGAAATCGACAATATCTACTAACGCCTCCTTTAGGTCACAGATACTTTGGAAATGGCGTTTTACTGAGATAATATGCCAGGCTATAGAGAGCTGAGAAGCTAACCCGGTTAACAGGGCAGCAATAGCTTCAACTAGGGTGAGCATGTTAGAGGTTGTTAACCTTTTCGCAGCTAGGTAAAAATTGTTCAGCAAAGGCAAGAAGTGGTTCACTCTCATACATGCTAAAGCGCATAAAGGCCTTCTTTTCCCTAAGTAGACTCTGCTTTGATCCAAATTCATCCAAAAGAGCCTTTTTCACCACTGTCCAATTGTTCAAAGGGTCCAGGTAAGGTACTATCCTTTCTTAAGCTAGACGACTTAAACATGGAAGAATGTGTTGAGCTTTTTTGTTTATCAGTTGTGCCATACATAACAGCTTCATAAAGATACAAGAATTGGCAATGTTTCCTTTGCCAGAGGTAAATTTGTCTTTTAGAGGGAGTTGTAGAGGGCGCTGTTCCAATTCTTCAAGATGGGATAAGGCGTGAGCTAGTTGCTCCTCAAGAGCAGTGACTCTTTTTATACAGGAGCCCCTGTAGTGAGTACCATTTTGTAAGAAACCAGCTTAGTTGTTCTCACTGGTGCTTTCACCAGCTGGTTTCCACATGTAATTTAATAAAATAAAAATTTAAAATATAAAGCGCTAGAAAAAATTGGATTTTTTATGTTTTTTAATAGCATGCAATAAATGGAAAACAATGATCCTTGACCTCCAATTATCTAGTATTTAAGTAATTTTGAAGGTTGAGGGGAATTTGGGAATTATGTTCATAATAGCCTGCATGAGTCTGAATTAGGAAATATGCAAGAATAATGTATCATAATTTGGGAACTTACATCAGGGCAGTGGAGTGAAGGAAGAGAAATTCTGATTGGCCCAAACGTACCCATGAGGTAACGTTTTTATAAACTTGAGCCAATCATCGCCTGATAAATTTCTTGCACCTTGGGGGACCCCCACCAAGACTATAAAAGGGGGGTCCCCCATGCAGGTGCATTGAAGGACTTTGCTGGGGTCAGGGGAGTGCCTTCCGTTGATTCCCCCAAGGTCTGTGGTGGGTTCAGAGAAATCTGATCCACTAATTTTACTAGTGTCCATACAGGTTTCAAACTGTTGATTCCCCGATTAATGGGGCTTTACTGAGAATTGGCCAGGGACTTTTGGCTGATTTCATCAATTTTTGCATATCTACTATAATTAAATGAACTCTTAACAGCATCAGAATATCACAAATGGATGGCATTTCCTCTTTTTTCAGCAGAACTCGACCTACAGCATTCTGATTTCTATTCTGCAAAGGTAAATGTCCAACTATTTTAATTAAACTGCAAACTGGAGTATACTCTTTCAGTTTGGCCAAAAAAGATAAAGAACCAGGCCGTCAATCAGACATAACGTAGCAGCCTAGCCCAGTTCAAAGCAGGTGAGATGTTCTTTTTCATGACCAGCTTGGGTTTGGTCCGAAACACAAGTTGGCAAACATCTAGATTAATCCATTTAAAGTAATTGAGAAGATAAGTTGATGCCTACACTATCAAAGACCCTTCAACCAGGCGAATCACTAACCATGTGCATGAAAAGTTCCTCCAGGCAAGTAAGTGGTAGACCTTGGGTTGGGACCATCTAGTACTAAAAAAAAAGTAAGTGGTATAAGCTTACCATCCAGTCAAGGGGATAATGCTGAGATTCTGTTATAACTGGATTATAAGTTCCAAATAACTGTGGCAGATTGGGTGAGATTGTCTGGGACCAATTAATATAAAAATTGTTGATATCGCCTCAAAATAATGTTATAGTGCGATACCAAGCTTTGGATGAATACTTATTGGATCACCTCCAAAATAAGACGTTAAGGTGATTTTGACATACAACGAATTTTTAGTAGATTGCCTTGAACTAAGGTGGTAGTGAATTTAAGAATAGTAGACTGCTGGAGCCTTTGAGATTATGTCAGAACTGAATAGTTTAATCAAAAGGGTCAGTATTGATTAAAGTTGCTGATATAGAAGTGAGATGAGAAAATTGAAAAGGGAGGATTGTGTTTTGAAAGAAGTAAAAAGTGAGTAGAAACTGCTATTATTATGTCAATAAAGCAATACCACTGAAGCAAGAGCTTCATATATTATTATATTTTATTAAGTTTGTCTCAAGGATCAACGATCTCCAAATATTACATCCATTGCTTAGTGGGCTGAACCCTGTGCAACTAGTCCAGCGTATAGCAAGCATATCGCCAAAATTCTGACAGTTGATATATAGTAATTATCACTCCTCTTATTCCCATTAGTTCATTTATTCTTAATATAACATAGGAGGTAGTTCTAGTTCTATTGTTACCAAGTAACACTTATGGACATCTATGTCAGTATACTACTTGGTTCAGGGTGATTTTATGGTACTTGTTTCAACTACCTGACTCATAGCTTTGATTTTAACCCATCTGGTTAGATGGTCAATTGCAACAGTTATGTACTTTACTTCCCAGCACTAGCACTCAATGACCTCATTGCAAAAATTGACACATTGTTCCATGAAAACCCAGGGCACACTAGCCAATATCCCTTTCACATTTTTATGGGGCTTGTGGTGTTGACGTTCCACAAAACTGGCCAAGGAATCTACAACGTCTTAGGTTATCAATCTCCAGTAATACTACTGATAAAGGTGACCCATAATTTTTTTAGGCCACCATGTCCTACAACCTTATGCGCAGCTTGAATAGTTTCAAAAACGTCCTAACGGTTTAATGAATAAATATCTTTTCCCATCTATCAATTTTTAAAGTTGCCTATTCTTCATTTCCATGTATTTTATAGCTTTTTTAAGCGCATTATGAATCTACAGGGGTTTATCTTATATTTTCTTTGCTTATTTATACATAATAGTTCATCCTTTTGATAATACATGACATAAATGGCAGTTAAGTTAGATAAGTCAGCATTTTATTGGGCTGCTCCCGCTCTGTGAAAAATTTCAAAATCATAAGCTTGTAACTTCAAATTTCATAATGCAAATCTCCCATCTGGTTCTTTACTATTATGCAACCAGCATAGGGATAGATGTTTGGTCTTACCCTTTAGGTAAGTTTTTATGAATATAAACTCTAAACTTTTTACATGTGTATATCATCACAAGGCATTCATTCTCTGCCATGGTGTCATTTCTTTCAGCTATCATTAATGTTAAACTAACATGAGCCACTGGATGCTCATCCCTGGCATCATCAACTTGTCTTAGAATGGCACTGATCGCATTTGTGAAGAATCTGATTCAATTGTAGTAGCCAAATTAAAATTTAGAAAATTTAAAACTGAATTGAATATTAGGTTCTTTTTTATAACTCTTTAAACAAATTTTGGACCTCTTCATTCCATTTTAATCTTTTTTGGATCCTTCAATAACTGGAATAAATTTTCATAAGTTTTTTTGAAGTATTTGTGAA
This sequence comes from Massospora cicadina, assembly GCA_022478985.1. NCBI lineage: Eukaryota > Fungi > Entomophthoromycota > Entomophthoromycetes > Entomophthorales > Entomophthoraceae > Massospora > Massospora cicadina. Next base: position 23,493 of record JAKSZP010017560.1, read on the forward strand.
TTGGCAATAATATACAACCATCCATAAAAAGACTTGTATTTCCCTAACACTCTTTAGTATTGACATCCATTTGATAGTTAATAACTTCTTAAGTTGTTCTAATCCATTAGATTTTATCACAAACCCCATACATTCTAGCTCTTTATAAAAAAATGGTATCACTTACCTTGTTTTAAATTGGCTTCCACTATGCGTTTACTTTTCCTTTAAATGTTCAAGACAATCAGTATGCTTCTGACTTGAAACGTTGATATCATCAAAATATACTAAAAGACAATGAAATTTTATATCATTTAAGATGGAATCCATCACCCTTTTGAAAGGTAGCCGCTGCATTATATAGTCCTTGTGACATTTAGTCAGCTGATATAACGCTTGTACAGTGATTATCGCACACTTCTCCTGATCTTATTTTTGGAAAGCTATCTGACAATAACCCTAAGACCAAATCCATGTAAAAAACTTCTTCAAATATCCAATCAAGCGCATCATCTGTCCTTAGTAATGGAACTAAATTCTTACTGGTGATTTGTTTAGTTGGAAATATTCAATCACCACTCAATCAGACCCATTTTTTTCTTTAACACTGGAATCAGTCTAGGTCTTGAACTTGAGTAAGGCATGAGGAGCCCATGTTGAATCAAATTATTTATTTCTTTGGTAACTACTGCCTCAGCAGCTATAGATTGTCAGACTGGTCACATTTTTATCAACTGAGATTCTTCAGTATCAACCTTATGGATCACATTTTTGCACATCCTAAGTCATGCCATCCTAAGCAAATATCACCTGATATTTTTGAAAGATCTGAGTACTTACTCTTTCTGATGTTCTAATAATCCAGAAAGTTGCTCTCAATCCACTAGTACATGGATATTTTGGTAACATCTTATGGTAATTTCATCTCAGATAACATTTTAAAATTGTGAAAATCTTTGATTCTAGTTTTTTGGTACCAAGGAGTGAATGCAAAGATCTGGTTCTTCACCACCTTCATCAGATTATTACTTTATTGTCCAGTAAAACTCAAATTTCTCTAAGGCCCATAATAAGAACCCTAGAACCAACTAAGTTTACAACATTTACTCCTTCTATAGAGGCGATGATCTCTACATAATACTGTTCTGAAACTTCTAAAGATAATCCCATATTATCTACTAGTTGTGTTAAATAGAATGATAATTGATGTTTCTGCCCTCAGTATTATTTCATGATTTTCATTGATCTGCGTTGGCATCTCCCAGGTTTTTCTCCCAACTCACTTGTATTAAATTGGGGGTATGCCATTATTTTAAATTAAATAGACAAAGTTGTTCTATCTTGTCATAAGAGCTTCCCTTTTTTGATAAACTAGAGGCAACGTTTGCTAAAAATAGTTAGGGTGTTTTCTTCAAAATTAGCATTTGACACCATACTTTCTCAGGAATTAAATCCCAAAGAGAGTTTTATAATTCTGACCTGTTAAAACTATGGCTGGCGCTGATATCACTAGTGATCTGAACTGAAGAGGCAATGCAATATATGCATCACAGAAATTTGTAGCTTCAAGATTGTTTTCTCGTTTTTTCTTGAGCTCCAAATCTGGATAGATCTTTATTCATTTTACTAACTTGGTCAAAACTTATTGATAAGTGCCCCACTATCAATTCTAGCTCTTACCTTCACTTGGTTAACTAGTATATCTGCATAGGTACACTCAGGATATTGTAATAAAGTGTTTACTGAGTGAATTGTGGCATAAGATGCCAAGTCTAAAGTATGAAATAATTAAGCGGACAGATCAGAAAAGGATCTTTGATAGCACTAATGGAAATGTCAAAATCATTGATCTTTGCCTTGTGCAATTTTCCATTGTTTTCAGTGTTTCTGGACTTTTCCATTAATTGACAAGCATAAGGTCAAGCAACCTCTTTCACTATCACAAGATCAATACCCATGCCTTTGCCCTAGTACTTGCATCTATATACAAGTTAAAGTCCTTATAGAGAAAATCAAGTGTATCTTCATCTATGAACAAATCAGAAATGTCCAAAATCATTTTTAAGAATATCAGGTGGAACAGGATTGGCTGCAGAACTATTCAGTCCTTATATAGACTAATAGTCCATTTTCCTGAATCCTAGCCAGTTTCCTTTCCTTGGGCCAAAACAAAATTTACTTTCTCTTTATGCTTCTTGCTTTAACATTAGGAGGCAAAATACCCAGCTATACCAAATTTATGACGGTGGTTCTGGGATAACTTCATCCACTTTGGCCCTCAGGGGTTTTCCTATTGGTTTTGGCTTTAAAAATCCTTATTTTGATTGTTAAATTCCCCGTATTCTGATTATTCTTGGTGGAGTGGGTTTAAATTCTGCTAGGCTCCTTGCACTAAACCTAGCATCTTAAGATACACCACCATTTTTAAAGTGGAATTTTTGGTTGTTAGCAAATAAACCATTGCTTGGTGCAGGCCTTTATAGGGTCTAAGAGCCATCTGCTTGGCAATAAATAATTCAAAGTCAGATGAACTTTTGCGCCTTCCAGAATTTGCGCTTCTTAGTAAAAATGTTGGCAAAAGCAGCTAAGATCTCAAATCTTAAACTATATAACCATGAACTCTTGTTTGTGGCTAGCCATGCATTCAGGGCTACTAAACTCGTTCATGTTTGCCTCATTTGCATCTTTGTATATTCAATTATCCCCATTTAGATGGGAAAACACCTGATTTTGACAAAAGGCGTCTAAACATTTATGCCAGTCATTAAATTCTGATAGTCACCATATCTAAGCATTGTCATTTCAAAATGTGAAAAAAGGGTGGTGCATTATCCTGATAAAAGTTATTTATAAAGTATACTGAAATTTTTCAGTCACTACTATTATGGGAGTTATTTGACTTATTACCCTACTGACTATAAATTCTCAGGAGTTATCTCTGATAGCGTTGCAAAAGCTCCAGGCATATTTCTTAGAGGCTTTAATTTCTTAACAAAAATGTTCTCATCTAAATCATTATTACTATATAAGCCTCCATCTGGGAACAGTTGCGCTCATGACTTTCAGGTTCTTGTAACTGCTTTAAGTTCTGCATTACATTTACCTGTAGTTGAAAGTATTGTTCTTCATCTGTTTCACAAAAAGCTTTCTTAAATATTGATTTCTCGATTACTTCAGTATTGTTTCTCTTCAAGGAGGTGATTTTTCTGTACAGATCATTATGATCATTACAGCCTGCTATAATCCTTCCTTGGCTTTTTATGACTTATTATTACAAAGTGGTCAGATTAGATTGTGACGCTGAATATAAAGTGTTCTTATTCATTGTCTTCAGTTTGCTCCACAGCTTCCAGAGTTTATTTTTATAATACATAGTCCTAATAACTCTAATGCAGTTTTTGTCATAAAAACTTAACCGCACCTTTATTGAGCACCAAATGTAACCTTTCTAGGTTTACTGCATAGGTTCACATACCTGACTTCCTTTCAATAGGAAAGAGTGATAGTTGTATATTTAAAATCATCCAGTTGAGTTTCTTCTAGAAAAGTAGTTTCGTTCTCATTTAGATATTCTACAGACAGTTATGGATAGCCTTGGTTCTAGCTAAATTGAGCATAAAACAGATTATGGAAACTATCCATAAACTCTTACACAAGTACTTGAGAACAAAAAATGATAAGGGAAACTTTCTTTCAAACACTTCCTAAAGAAAATAATATGCCATATTACTATCTAGATTTTTTTCTTTAATTTGTAATTTAAGGGGGTTTAAATATAAATATTTAGTGCTCAGCGCTTCAGTTGGCACCTCAATAAAAATGACATGCAGTACCAATGAACACAACATCAAAGATTCATATCTGTAATGAATAATTCCTTCAATCATCCACCCACTAGCCATCGTCCACCACTTATTAAACTACAATCCTTATTGGAAGGCTTCCAAAATAGTATTTCCACCGCCTTTAGCCAACCCTAGTAGATTACTCTATAAATGTTAGCAGTTGTTCTTAAGTAATGGGACAAATTACCCAATTACAGCAGGCCACATCACCCAGGCTAACCTAAAATTACTGTCATAAAAAGTGTTAGCAATTCTTTAGTAACTCCAAAAACCACCCTTGAGATTGGTGACCCAGCTCAATTGATTAACATAAAAAGGTTATATGTTTGACTATTAAACCAACAACAAAACCACATATGAAAACTGTTGGCAATTATTCCCAACAAGCATTAATTGGCATCAAGATTGGAATAAAATACCAATATTAATTCTTAACTAATATCTTGTAGGAGAACATCTATAAACAATATTATATTATCAAGTTTCTAAAATCTATAGTGTTTCCTATTAAAATTACCAAAATAGGACATTACAGGTGAAACATAAGTATCTGTCACAGCTTGAAAATGTGGGCATACAGGATACTAACAACTGAATTCCCTTCTCATCATTGTCCAAAAGAAAAGTGATATAGTTTATATTAGGCCATTTCTGGGCATCTAGTAGCATAGTGTACTTTGGAATTGCAGATCTAGCAAGTCACTTCAGAGATTCCAAGCAAGGCCCCACATTATCATGCTATGGATAACTAGTCCCCACTGCATTTTAGTGTTACCTTGTCATTGATTATAGCGATTGTTACATATCTCTATGTTGGGGGACCTAAAAGTGATCTCACACTGATTGAGGTACTCAATCATTGCTGACTTATCTAAGTCCTTAATTAATGTGGGCAATAGCAATTGGTAAAGCTTGGAATAATCCTTAATAGCATTCTAAAGATCATTCTTCACACTAAATTTAGCCATGGCTTTTGCACACACTAGAACCAGAGCCTCGTTATAAGATTAGCTGGCAAACTCAGTGATGGTCTTGTTCTTTAAAACTTGATAGTCATTAATTCTGGATTGTGAGTATCCATATACTCTGGGATGCCAAATTCTTGCAACAAGAATTTTTGCAATTTGTAAATCTCCAGTTATCCTCAGGGATATAAGGCATGATCAGTTCTCTACTTTGATTATCCAGACAATTATAATTAATAGACCTGAATAAATTATCTCTTTATGCATGGTCATCCTAAACATATTAAAAAAGACTGTATATTTCCATTTTTATTAAACTTTGGAAGGCAATAGGGTTGAATCACTAAGAAGTTGGAGCAACATTTCTTGAGCAGCGGTACCAAAGGTATTTTGGGGAGACCCAAAAAAAAGGCCTGGGATTAATAGGCTCATTAGCGCACCCTGAACTTGAGATGGAGTTCTGGAGTATCAAGGTAAAGCTAGAAGTGCATTTGGCATGAGGCGTTGGGTTGAAAGGTGGGGACAAATATAGACTTCACTTCCAATAATTCATCCTTAAACTATTCAGCACTGACTTGAGCTGGAATTTGCGGTTTGCAACTGCAGCATCCTTCAATTAAAGTTATTTTGAGATGCTGTTCCAAGGTCAATCATTTATCCCAGTCTTTTTCTGACTGCTGCTTAAATTGTTTTAGAAAGCGATCTCAATTCTCAGGTACCATATTGAGGTTCAGTTTTCAGCATTTTCCAGTTTAATGGTCCTAGTCACCTCATAAAAATCTCAAAAGATATAAGGTTATTATTGGCGTTTAGCACATCTCCTAGATTGTTGTGCAAAGTAAACAAGCTTTCTTTAATGTTTTAATATCCTGGCGGATGGAGACCTGTTGACATTCTAGAATCTTTAATTCTTCCTGTAATAAGCTAGTAGCTTATGCTATACTAACAGTATGTTGCATCAAAATTTGCATCTCCTGCTAGCGTACTGTATAAGCTCTTCTACAGACTTCGCTTGTTGTGCCTCAGTTTTTGTGGTGGTGATAGCATTTTGGGTTTCTTTTTGGAACTAGTTTAATCCTTAGACTTAACTGGTATAACGCCTCTATTGTTCATGGCTTGCAGGCTGATCTTGACCACATTATGGTTCAGCTGTCTTGTAAATTCATCCAGACGTCAAGAAATTTGTTGTCTAAGCTCATGGGTGAATTCCACTTCTTGTTGTAACCCTTGGAAGCTGTTCTCTAGTTTGCTATGTAGGGACTACAGAGCTTCCTCATTTTTCTGGTTTCAGTTAAATACTTTAATGACTAATGCATGGTGCCATACAATAGTCACTGTGAGTTACTCACAGAGGGTTGGAGATAGCTGTATTGGCTAAGGTGCTTAGCGTTTCTGATGAAGGATAATAGTTTAATATGATCCATGCCACAATAGTTGTCTTAATACTGGAGCAACTGTTCTTGGTTTTTCTGACAGTATAATAAAGAGGTTATAAGGTCAATGTTTTCATACCAAAAAAGTTGAAATTCACGCAATAGCATTTGTTTATGCCAGATTTATTCTCTGGTGATGCAGTAGGAATTGAATCCTTCAAACTGGGGTGTGTAGGATATCCCACTTCAGATCATGCTACATGAGAAGGATGGGTTGAATGACATAAAACACAATTATTTGGTCATTTCCGTGATTCTCTTCTTATGGATTGGATTTTATATAATTTTAAATTATTTCTCTTAAGGTTAGAGAATGGCAGTGTCTTGTAGTGAGCACCACAATAAAGTGCATGGCAAACGCACATTAATGAACAGGTAAGAGTTTTTCATAAATCTTCTTTACCCCTCCTTGATTACACAATCTCTGTTCCCCTGACAAGGTCAAATTAGCAGAATATTGTACATAAAGCTATACAATAATTACTACTTCAATTCCTGGTATATTGAATCTCTATTCCAGTAATAATTTTCAAAAACCTAGATAAGTTTGAGAAGACAGTGATTTTTATTAGGATAAAATTGGTCAAATTTTTATTCAATCTCCTAGTTACAGCACAGCAATATCTTGATTTTAAGATCACAATCATTGAAGGTTACAATGAGCACAATAGGCATATTTGTACTCATTTACAGAAAGAGCTGATTTGAAGGATAGAAACCAATGCATGACAATTCTGGTATGACTGGGAAATCCAAAAGATGGGATGGATAATAGCACAGCTTGACAGCTTGGAGGGTCACATTTGTTCCTATTGCATTTAAATAATAAGCAGAAATAAGGTATCTAAATTTTTGTCAACATTTTTATCAACACCCCATTAATTACCTGATCACATTAGCATTCTTTTAAGAGTATCCAAACTTTATCTACCTGATATTAACTTTATTCTGGAGTTTTCACCTGTTGGTCAAGTGCTGCAACTGATTACTGGCCACTAAAATCTCAATATTCCCTGGCTATATAGAATTTTTGGTGCTCAGAGTTAACAGTTGATTATATGACCCACTCCCCTATAATTCTTTTGGTATAACGCACATTACAAATCCACATATAAAGCATGTCACATTGTTATCAATGACCCACATATACTACATTCTCACACAATTAATTATAAAACCTAAATTCTTCAGGTTTGATACTACTGTGGTACAATTTTCAGACCATTATTTAGTAACATTTACCCTGAACTCACTTGACAACCACATATTCAAACACGCTGGAAGGAGGTAAGTATGTATAATATCCAGTGAAGAGCTTTTTAAAATGAAAGTTCCAACAATCATCATTACCTCATATGGTGTGCCCCTTTTGTAAAGATCCCTTGGTAACATGGGGTCTGCTGAAACAACACATTACAGCCTCTGCAAAGTAAATTTATACTCTCTGGAACCACACATCTATGGTAACAACTGCCCACCTCCAACACTCTCACCCCATTAAAAACCATCTTTTTAGGAGAGAAAGCTTATCATATAATTGCTAATGGATTGCAACAACTATTCACCTGCACAAGATAGACATTGCACACCAACACTGTTTAAGTTTTATGGAGGAGCCTTGAAGATTACTGTCAGAACTTGCACAGAATCTGATAATAAATTGAATCAGGTCCTTTGAAGCTCACTTAAGATTGAGGACAGATGCGGATATCACACTGAAACCCAATATATAGATAATATAGGACTTAACCTTTATTAGAGGTTCAGAGGTCCAAATAAAGTCCTATGGTTGGAACTTAACCAGTTGGCGATGGTTCAGAGGTTCCTGCAGGCTGAAAATAATGATTGTTGGGTTTTGAACTGAAATCCAAATATGAATATGCCAATGGAACTTCAAAGAGTAAATAATACTGCAAGGAAAGTTACTTTATTATGGAAATATTTAGTACTATTTATAGTACTAGGGAATTATAATAGATCAAGGCTAATTAAATATTAAGGGTAATTAATTAAAGATAGGATAGATCAGGATAGGCAAATGATCAGCATCATTTGCTGACAGTATGAAATACTTATTAAATGCTACAAGGGGATCTGGCATAGTATGATAAGTGTCCCGCTATTGCTCCTTACAATGCAGGTTCAAATCCCTTTGTGGCATAAATTTTATTTTTATACCAAGAGGATAGAAATTCCCGCATCCCGATTGATTTTTGATACTATCAGCATTAGTTGCTGATATCTACTTAATTCAAATAAATAATTAATATTATGAGGGTCGATCCCCAATACTTCAGATTGTACTTAACCCAAGTTAATGGAGGCCCAATCCAGCATCCGCCCATAGGTAGTTTGCAACCCCTAGTCAAGGCTTCCCCCAATAAAGAAGGAATCCTAACAATTACCAAAGGGCAGAAATCAAAAAAGTACTTTATGTGCCACTTTACTGTATGGAAACAAGGTACTTTTTGCAGCCAAGTTTGTTCTAGAACAAGTGTAAATGTTTTCTCCCCCAAGGAAGTTTCTGAAATGGTTCAACTGTACTATACCACCCTATTTGTAGCGAATGTCTGTGACTCAGAGGATAACAAAGATTTTCAACCAAAAATAAAATCCATTTTTCTCATAACTTAACTAGTCTAGTTAGTGTGTTCTCAAATGAGAAACTATGGGATGCTGTATGCAGGGGCCCCGTTGAAAAAGCCCTGTCTGAGATGACATTCCTTATGAGTTATTGGACACACTTTAGCTTAATAGTTTTTCTACTTAAAGTATCCATCAATAAGTGCCTTCTAGAAACTCTTCTGATCTCAGCTGGGTTATAAGCCTTTGTAGTAACCTTATACTAAAAATGTAATCCTAACGATATGGATAAACATCAACCAATCTCACATACCAACACTGGTTCTTAATTTAATGATCAAAATACTATGAAAGTTACTAGGTATTATTACTCAAACCAGCTATATTAAGCAATAATATGTATTTGTTACCAACTGCAGTATATGGGATAACATCCACACAGTTGCCAACGTATGTCAGTTTAATCAGATTGGGCACTGATCTTTTTAGAACAACAAAAATTATATGATTACATGCATTAGAAGTATTTTTAGCAACTCTCAAATCTTTATGCCTTCCACCTCAGTTTAATAACTATATGATGCTTTCAACTAAATCAGCTACCATAACCATTTGTGGCCCAGGGTTTGTTACTGACCCCATTCTTCCTCAGTGAAGTTTAAAACAAGGTGACCCCTCCACCCTTTGCTGTAAAAATTGGGGCTGTACCCCATACTGCGTGCCATAAATAACTACTGAAAGGCCTTGTCTCCCAGTGTCAAGTCCTTAAACATATTGGCATTTGTGAAAAATTATGTGGTAGTATATCAATTACTATAACACTTGTTCTCTAAAACTATCTCATTCATTATGATAAATAAGTAATGCCAAAATAACTTGCCACAAGACAGAGGTTCTGCTGCTTGGTAAGCACCATTTTTAGTGGCACAATGGGACTTCTCATTGACCTTCATCCAAGAAGTTAATTATCCCATTCCAAGAAACACCATCTAAACATCCCATTTGTCACTTAAATATGGCTAGACTCTGGAGTATATGCATCTACTGTTATAAAGAGTGATCTCCTGTCTAATACATCAAACCATATATTTAGAATTTATGAACGCTCAACAGGTCTTGTTGGGAAATTGGTATTAAAAAACACAATAATTTTTAAAAGGTATAGTAAACCACTCACACCATACCATTATACACTTCCTTTTTCACCTCATTAAGGGATATATTACAATCATAGTTTTAGATGACCAATGTGCATTCATTGGGATTAAAAGCTTTTGGCTTGCTTTGCAGGTGGCATGGTTTTCATCAAATAGCAGCAATAGACCACCCATCTTATAAGCAAATGAATATTTTAATTAACCTGTCCTAACCACAAGTTCTAGATTGGCCCACAGCAGCAAGAGATAACTTTGAAAGAGCATTGGGGCTAGAAAAAATACCTTACATTGTACTTTGACAAGATATTCAGCCTCTAACCCAAATGCAGCAGTCCTCACCGCACTCTTCCTTATAATGAAGGTATACTACATATTATTAAACAATTCAATTGGAGCTTCCAAAGAATTTACCCACAACCAATTCTGCATGGGGCAAGCCCAAAGTATATTCAATTGTTTGATAATGCACTAGTGATTCAAGAATCCTTCCACCCCAGGTATATTATCACTCTAGCAATAATTGACCAATTGGATTTGCCAGCTACCCCTTATTCTCCACAAGATTAAAAGAAGATGTGGGAACATACTCATCATCCCTTACTTACCCAAAATAGAGCTCACATCTGGTAGTGCCTTACATGATTACATTGTGCCAGAGAATTTACTCAGCTATGCTTGAGTTTATAATTTACCAGATGATTCTAATCAATTGTTTTGTTTATGTATTTTTAGATGGCTATTAATAAGTCTAAAACCCTTTAATACTACGCGCGCGCGCGCGCGCGCGCGCGCGCGCGCGCGTGTGTGTGTGTGTGTGTGTGTGTGTGTGTGTGTGGAATTTTTGACAACAACAACACACACACAAAAAAAAAAAAAAAAAAAAAAAAAAAAAAAAAAAAAAAAAAAAAAAAAAAAAAAAAAAAAAAAAAAAATAAATACTTGGCCAAAATCAATTAAAACTATCAATGCTCTAAACCATCAACCTTTTAGCCAGAAGCTATTGAAATTTCAAATTAACCAAAAACTATTAAACACTTAGCTAGAACAGTTGCTGAACTAATAAATAAACCAAAAACCATCAACTGATTATCAAAACCTATGAATCTATCAATTTGTAAAAAATATAATAGAATGTATTTAGATTTGGACAAAATGAGGACCAAAAAGATTGGGTTATATATAGTACCCTTCCATGCTCATTTCTTTCTATAAACCTATCAAGTTTTATGAATAATATTAATATGCTCAGCTGAAACAATATACAATTACTAATAAAAACATATATCTTTTCATCTTAAATACATCTTATGTAACAAGATATTTTTTTAGAAAAGTAGCCTGTTACCATTACCAAAATTTTAGAGTATGTGTGCCAAATTTGGTGCTCTTAGGTTCATGTATTCATGAAACATTGAGTCCCATATTCAAATTTATAAACACAATGATTTTGTATATAAAAATTTCTTGCCTAATTTTTAATAATAGTTTATTTTACTTGGATTTGCTAAAGGGCTTAAAATTTACAAATGATCCCATTCAATTATTTTATTAACTTAGTAGATGGAATTTGATAAAATTAGAAAAGAAATCAAATTCTATCAAATAAATATAAAACCAACAACTATCAGAAAAAACAATTAGATTATTGAATTAACTAAACCATCACCCCTTTCCTAAGACCATTGAGCCCTTCAAAATAACCAAACACTTTAATCTCACAGCAAAAACCAGTTGTTGAACTTTTTTTAATTAACTAAAAATTTACCAAGCATTTACTAATATCTATGAGCCTATTGGATTTAGTTAAATTATACTATAACGCCCAGCTAAAATAGTATATGATTACCAATAGATTCTTATACTTTTTTAATCTTATATACAACATTACTAAAAATTTTAGAATTTTTTAAAAAATCACCTATGACATCCCAAAAGTATATAATTATCTAATTCAAAGTTTGGTGATTTTTAGTTCATTTGTTTATGAGAAAAAATGTCATCCACACACATACAATGAATTTATATTATAAGATAAAGTTTAGATCCAACACCAATGCACACTTTATCAAGTATTTGTAAGTCATAATAGCCTCATATATAGTATAGAGGGATGTCCCACATTTAAAGTCATCTGAAATGAATTTCTTATCTATTCCTGATTCCTAAGGAAAGCACATTTTATCCTATTCAAAATTTAATTGCCATGCAGGTGATTTAAATAAATTCCACCAACTCTTAGAGCCAAGATGTTATAAAACTAGCTAATAAAGTTAAGACTAGCTTTCCAGTTTGTGTGAGTGGACAATTAGAACACAAGCCATAATACTAGAGGTATAACAATCCAAATGACTTGATATCTCATTAGGAGGGGATAAAATGAGAGATGACAATTGAAAATTACTGTTACTAACATACCTGTCTGTCATGGATTAGGCTGATAAGGATTAAACTGGGCTCTTAATCAGGGTGCGTGAACACCCAGTGGAGAGCTCAAAATTCTATGGGCACAGAGGTACAAGCAACTTGTATAAATAGAGTTCTATTAGGAAAGTGAGGGAAGCAAAAGTTCAATAACATACTGAAGGCCCCCAAGGCAAACCAAATGGTTGCAATGAGGGCAACTTCAAATCTTGTGGGGGCAACCCTCAAGGGCAGGGAAGGAAGGGAGGATGACAACTTCTCTGGGGTTCATGGTTGCTGGCCTTCAAGTTAAAATGGATAAGAGTTTGAGCCAATAAGGGGTGGCACAAGGCCTACCGCATGATTGCTGGTAAGGGCAGGGGGAGGATGGGGACCATGTGGAGCATCAGGGACAAACTCTCCCTGAATGGGGTGATCCAGACCCCACAGGCGAGCAAGGCCAAGGGCCAACAGATCAGGTAGGGGTCCTAACTCTATGAGTGGCAAATCAGGGCCACTCTGGTGCTGCTCCAATGGGGAAGCAGCTTCTGGTAAGCCAATAGTGGAATGGACGGATTGATCTGCAAATGATAGTTGTGTAATAATGGATGAGGATGCAGCTTTGTTGTCAGGGGCAAGTTGGTTTATTAAACTTATGATGCGATTCTGGGTGGTGGGGTCAATCAACAAGATAATCCAGTTTTAAACAATCTGAAGAAGGATATAGGTGGCAATGCTCTTTAATGGATCAACCAGCAGAATTTTTAGTAAAATATAATAAGGCAGATGGAGGCTGCAACAAGATGAGTGGGTATATGAGGTTTATTAGGCGCAAAGCACAAGAAAGTAAGAGAATGAACTGACAACAGACCCTGGGCAGGGCAGTTGCCTTAAAAATTTGAGAAGTTTGCTTGGGGATGTGTTATGGAAGTTGTCATCTGGGGTTGGCGATGGGCTATAAATGGCTGGTAAAGAGGGGGTGGGGGGATGCTCAAAGTCCTGGAAAAAATTTAAAAAAAAACTTTGATAAATTTTCCTAAATTTTTGGACCCAATCCAGGTTGATGGTGCCAAATTAAGCCCTGGCCATTTGAGTAAGCCTACTCTCATAATTCAAATTTCCCAGATTTGTTATGGGGGCTGTGGCAGCTGGGCTGAGTTATTCAAGACCTGGTCCAAACTCTCAATTGGGCTATAGCATGATTCAAACTTTTCAGATCTATCCCAGAGAGTTGAGGCAACTGGTTTAAATCATTTGGTGCCTGGTACAAGATCCAAATTGTTCCCTGATTTGATTTTTGGCACTATCCAGCCTGTACTGGCTCCACAGGCCAGAATTTGCAGACTGGGCTATGAGGTTGGCACAGGAAATTTTCTCAAAATTTTGGCAATATTTGCTTGGAGATTGGGGGGCCCCAGGTGCCCGCCAATGGCCCCTGGATCACACAAACTCACTTCAGAATCCATCTATCAAATCCAACAGGGTTGAGGAGGGGGAAGGGGTGGGAACAAGTTATCCTTGGGTGGAAGAGCAGTCTTATAAAGCATATCTACCACATGCTCCAAGTTGCTCAACTGTGACAGGGGGTCTACTTGGGCCTTAGGATCTCTTTTTCCAGAAGGGGTATTGCTCCCTATCCAGGTGTAGGAGCTGATCTCCAGGACTTATACTACCCTTTCCTTTTTGACTGAGAGGATTCCCCCACCTGGGGCATAGACCTGGGCATAATTTTTGTATCTCTCTGAAAGCTTTATGGCACGGATGGCAGCAAACTTTGGGGGGATGGGAGGCTGTTGGGTGGGATGTGTGAAATTTCTATACCATCTCTTTACAGTTTGCACAATTACTTGCGCTCACCCAGCTGCTCTCATATAAGGGGTAGCCTTTACAGGTAACTAGTAATTGAATAGATCGGCGGGACCTCCAGGAAGCCAGGATAGCCTCTACCACCACTTCCTGGGAGTTTCCAATGACATTGGGACCCAGAGAGGTTGGCCTTGCCCCTTGAAGGGGGTTAAGAGGGAGGTATGGATTACATTATGCTGCTTCCAGTGCGCAGGCAGTTTCAAATGGTAGGCACTATTGCCTAAATCCTTCTCAACATCAAAGGGTCCAGAGCGTTTGGCTGCTAGCTTTCAGGTGGGAGCTTTTAGGGGAAGATTGCGGGTGTCCAGCATGACGAGGGAGCTGAATTTGTTCTCATGTCTGGGTAGGCGCTTCTAATCAGCAAACTTCTTATAGTCCTTTATGGACTTCATCAAATGTTCATGGACCAGGTTGTGTGTTTGGCGGAGTGAGCTTATGCAGTCCTCAGCTGCAGGAACTGCTGAGGAGAGCTGAGGGACTAATTTAGAAGGAAGGTTTGTACCCCAGGGTGGCCTTAAAGGTGGAGAGATGGGTCAAGTTGTGGAAGAAATTGTTGTATACAAACTGTGCGAGGGGAAGATCCTTAGCCCAGGTGATTTGTGAGGCTGTTGCATAACAACACAGGTACTGCTCCAGTATCTGGTTCGCCTTCTTGGTCTGCCCATTGGATTTGGGTTAGTAGGCGGTGGATCTGAATGGCTTAATGCTGAGGAGGGTTAAAAACTCCTCCCAGAACTGGGAAGTGAATTGGGGCCCCTATCTCTCACTATCTCATTGGGGAAACTAAACATGGCAAAGACATAATTGACAAACAAATTTGCGGTCTCCACTGCAGTAATAGCTGAGATGCAGAGAATAAAGAGTGCAAACTTAGTAAATCGGTTTACAACTACCATATTAGCATCTGAGCCATAGGAGGGTGGGAGCTCCATAATGAAGTCCACTGAGACTGAGGTCCATGGGCCCTCAGCCTTCTACAGAGGGTGTAATAACCCCTACTTCCCAGAACAATCAGATTTTGCCCAGGCGCAGGTGACACAACAGAAAATCTAGGTGGGAATATCCTTTGAGGACCTAGGCCAAATGTAGGTTCTCTTGATGAAATCCGCTCACTTCTTGATGCCAGGGTGGCTAACTGTTTGAGGAACACCATGCTTATCAATAACATGGCTATGTAGTGAGGGGGGACCAAACTCAATTACAAAAACCAGGTTAATCCATCTTGCAAAGTATATGGAGCTCTCTACTGACTCATAGACTTCAAGTCAGCATAAATCTCTATTCCTTCTGGGTAACAGGTTTGGGAAGCAAGGACGCAGAGGAGAAGTGGGACGTCCAAGGCTAGGTCAGCAATAGCTACTGTAGGGGGACAAGGAGAGGATTTGGGAGGGGGCACTACATTAGTGAGATCTAGTGGGTCCTCCCCATCATCCGGTGACAGGGAGGGATTTTGACTGAGCATGTCTGGCAAAACGTTCAGGGGCCTCTTTATAACTTTGTACTATAAGTGAAACCCAAAATAGATTCTGTTAGGTGCAAGTTTGCTGGTGCCTCAGCTTCTTGGGTTTGCAGTAGTAGAGCAAGTACTTATGATCCGTAAAAATGGTGATATGCTGGGCACCCTGCAGGAGGTATTGCCAGTGGGTGAGTGACCATGCCACTGCCACTAACTTCTTATTGTATATAGGCCACGCTTGTCAGTTGAAGTGAACTTATGGTAGAAATAAGCTGCTGGGTGTCCAACTCCTTCATACTTCTGTAGCAGCAAAGTGCCCACTGCCACTGACAAGCAATTAAAGCTACTATATAGGGTGAGAGGTGTTGGCATGACGCAGGACTGGGGCTGTGAGGAAGACCTCCTTAATAGAATCAAAGGCCTGCTGACATGTGGGGGATCACTTGATAGGAACATTCTTTCCTGTGAGAGGGTGGAGGGGTGCCGCTAGTTTAGCAAGGGCTGGAGAGATTTTTTTAAAAAAGTTATAGCATCAAGGAAGCTGCGAAGTTGCTTTTGTGTAGTTGGGTGGGCCATGACTTGATATCCTCAAGCTTACAGGGGGAACAGCATAGCCATCCTTCAAGACAAGGTTGCCTAAGAGGGTCACATTGTTTTTGAAGAATTCGCACTTGGAAGGTTTTATAAAGAGTCCTGCCTTGTGGAGGGCTGCTACAACTGCTTCTAGGTCCTTGGCATATTGTTCCAGGGTGGTAGAATGGATTAGAATATTGTCAATGTAGGCAATGGCACAAGAGAAGCGTAAGTTCCCCAGAACATCATCAATGAGGCGCTGGAAGGTGGCTGGGGCATTCTTTAGTCCAAAGGGCATCACCCTAAATTGAAAGAGGCCTCAGCAAGTGCGGATAGCTGTAAGCCACTCATGCCCCCTTGCCACCCTCACCTGATTGAAGGCATTCACAAGATCCAACTTTGAGAAGATGCAGGACTTAGTGATAGTCTGTGTGATGGTTTACTCCAAGGGCAGGGGGTATGGATTGGTGATAGTAATGTTGTTGAGGTGGTCATAGTCAACACAAGGGCACAGGGAGCCATCTGATTTCCTAGCTAAATCTATGGGGAGGCGATGGGGGAAGATTTCTTAATGAGCCACCCCTTCACTAAAATCTCATCTAGCCAAATCCCCAAAATCTTGTCCTCTTCCTCAGTGTAGGGGTAAAGAAGGCAGTTAATTTTGACTAGATCAATCGTCAGCTGAAATGATAGATCATATTTGGATTGTGGGAGAGGCTCAAATGTCAGCAAAGTATCAAAGATAACCTTGTAAGGGGCTAGAAAGGAAGGGAAGTCCAAAGGGAGGTATATTGGAGCAGGGTCAGAAGGGGAGATTGAGACAATAGAGGTGTCCAGGGGAAGGGTTTCCAGCAGGGAAAACTCTCCACTCAGCTTAAGGTTAGTGAATAACAATGAGTTACTCATAAGGTTGATATGGACCTGCTGGCGGCGCCTAGCCCACCCCCAAAATTAAAGGATAGAGCAAATCCTGTACTGCCAAGAAGTGGTCACAAAACCTAAAGTCATAAACGGAAAAGTGTAAGGGGTATCAAATATGGCAGGACTTTAGAGGCTCCAATGAGGCGCACATAATAAATGAAGCTTCTCCCATCACCAGGTCCAGGGAGCGTTTACACTGAGATAAATAAAGTTACCCACTGCTACCATGTTGAGGAGGGCTTGTACAGTGATATCACCCATCTCTGAGGAGAAGGAATCAGGAAACAGAAAGTAGGCTTGATCCTCTTTATTAAATAGAGTAAGAGATAGGGCAGCAGATGAAGTAGCATGATCCATCATAAAAAGAGATTTCTCAGGAGGTGCTAGGCTGGTTTGTTCCTGAGATAAGAGAGTCTCTTCCTCTTTGCCCCAAATGGGAAGGCAGGGGTTGATTCGTACATCTGCTCCACCCTCTTCAGGGGAGAGTAGGGATCAACCAGGGGGACAATAGCACCGGGAAGGACAGATTCTGAACTCTGTAGGCCCAACAGGCCACCCACCTGATTAAGGGTAGGTACAGGGGATGCTTCAGGAGGGGTTCCCCCATATGGAATACCAAAGGTGGGAACAGAGGGAGGAAAGGACTGCAAGCCCAGGGGGACACTTCCATTGACTGCAACTTCTGGCAGAGGTGGAGGAGTGGTACGTGGTACCTCAAGAGCTGCAACAACACATGTGGAGACATGGAAGGGTCTGGCCCCAATTGAGTGGGCCACTGAGAAAGTAATTTCTAAGGACCCTGGGAGAGGGTCCCAGGATGCATTAGTGGCTGCAGTGGAGTCCAAGGCAGCACAGAAGGCAGAGATAGCAATTTTGGAGAGGATTAGCACAATGGGAGCTAGGACCACAAATGCTTTAATCAGGGAGGATAGGTCTGTAGCTGACTTCATTAATGTAAAGATATGGAGGAGGCGCGCCAGTCTTGACTCAGGGGCCTGGACCACTGATGTGACCAGCGCAAGCAAAGGGATAGGGTTGTTAGATTTGGCTGCAGAGCAGAACACTCCCCTATCCCAGTTGCAGGCATCTCCATACAGGGCGTTGAGAGGAGCCACAATCTTATGAGCATTAGAGGGGGATGAGGATTTACTACCATCAACAGTAAAGCGCACCTGGAGCTCCACCAGAACACCCAGAACTTGGTTAGCCACCTCATCAGAAGGGATAGGAGGACACCCTTACCTATCATGTTAATTGAGGGGTGACACTCGTTGTCAGGGCTTGGTGGGGTGGGGACTAGTTTATCAGATACTATTGGCAAGCTCAGATGAACAAGGCAGCTGACCAGTAGGAAAAGAACAAGTCGTAGATGGAGTGCTCATTCAGAGTGAGTGCATAGGCCAACACTTCGCCAGTGCCAGCAAAGAGGGCAAAGAAGGCCAATATAGCAGGTTGATTAATTATGTCATATATTTAGCTGATAAGAATTAAACTGGGCTCCCGATCAGGGTGCATGAGTATCCAGTGGAGAGCTCAAAATGCCATGGGCACAGAGATCCACGCAACTTGTATGAGTGGGGCTTCTATTGGGAAAGTGAGGGAAGCAAAAGTTCAATAACATACTGAAGGCCCCAAGGCAAACCAAATGGTTGCAATGGGGACAACTTCAGATCTTGCGGGGGCAACCCCCAAGGGCAGGGAAGGAAGGGAGGATGACAACTTCTCCAGGGTTCATGGTTGCTGGCCTTCAAGTTAAAATGGATAAGAGTGTGAGCCTATAGGGGTAACACAAGGCTCACCATCCAATTGCTGGTAAGGGCAGGGGGAGGATGGGGACCACGCATAGCATTAGAGACAAGCTCTTTCTGAATGGGGCGCTTCAGACCCCTCAGGTGAGTGAGGCCATTGACTGACAGATCAGGTAGAGGTCCTAACTCTGCAAGAGGTAAATTAGGACCGATCTGGTGCTGCTCCAATGAGGAAGCAGCTTCTGGTAAGCCAATATTGGAATGGACGGATTGATTTGCAAACGATGGATGTGCAATAATGGATAAGGATGCAGCTTTGTTGTCAGGGGCAAATTGGTTTATTAAACATATGATGCGGTGCTGGGTGGTGGGGTCAATCAACCAGATAATCCAGTTGCAGACAATCTGAAGAAGAATATAGGTGGCAATGCTCTTTGCTGGATCAATCAGCAGAATTTTTAGTAAAATATAATAAGGCAGATGGAGGCTGCAACAAGATGAATGGGTATATGAGGTTTATTAGGCGCAAAGCACAAGAAATTAAGAGAATGAACTAACAACAGACCCTGGGAAGGGCGGTTGCCTTAAAAATTGAGAAATTTGCTTGGGGGATGTGTTATGGAAGTTGTCATCTGGGGTTGGCGATGGACTCTAGATGGCTGGTAAAGAGGGGGGTGTGGGGATGCTCAAAGTCCTGGCAAAAATAAAAAAAAAACTTTGATAAATTTTCCTGAATTTTTGGACCCAATCCAGGTTGATAGTGCCAAATTAAGCTCTCTCTCTCTCTCTCTCTCTCTCTCTCTCTCTCTCTCTCTCTCTCTCTCTCTCTCTCTCTCTCTCTCTCTCTCTCTCTCTCTCTCTCTCTCTCTCTCTCTCTCTCTCTCTCTCTCTCTCTCTCTCTCTCTCTCTCTCTCTCTCTCTCTCTCTCTCTCTCTCTCTCCTGGCCATCTGAGTAAGCCTTCTCTCATAATTCAGACTTTCCAGATTTGTTATGGGGGCTGTGGCAGCTGGGCTGAGTTATTCAAGACCTGGTCCAAACTCTCAATTGGGCTATAGCATGATTCAAACTTTTCAGATCTATCCCAGAGAGTTGAGGCAACTGGTTTAAATCATTTGATGCCTGATACAAGATCCAAATCGTTCCCTGATTTGATTTTTGGCACTGTCCAGTCTGTACTGGCTCCCCCAGGCCAAAATTTGCAGACTGGGCCCTAAGATTGTCACAGGCAATGTTCTCAAAATTTTGGCATAATTTGCTTGGGGAGTGGGGGGCCCCAGGTGCCTGCCCATGACCCCTGGATTGAACAACTCTCTCTCTCTCTCTCTCTCTCTCTCTCTCTCTCTCTCTCTCTCTCTTCAGAATCCTCTATCAAACTCAACAGGGTTGAGGAGGGGAAGAGGTGGGAACAAGTTATCCTTGGGTGAGAGAGCAGTCACCCAGAACACATTTACCACATGCTCCAAGTTGCTTGACTGTGACAGGGGGTCTACTTGGGCCTTAGGATCTCTTTTTGTCCAGAAGGGGTATTGCTCCCTTTAAGGTTTAGGGGCTGGTTATCAGAACTTAAACTGCTGGTGAAAACAAATATTTGAAATTGGCAGCTGTGGATTATGTGGCAGTTATTCTCTTGGTCATTTAATGTGGTCTAAAATCTTCTCTGGGAATGGGAGGGGTCAAATGTACAAACAAATCACAAAACTTAGCCCACTGTGTGGGAATCTCCTTAAGGAGCAAGATCACATCATGACGCCATAAGGTATCCAAAATTGGGATAACTCCCAGATAATCACCATAAAATATCCCCATTAAAGTATGAGGGATAAAAGAGTAGTAAATATAGACACTATGGCCTAATTGTTATAAAGACCAGGAAACATGGCACCTGGTGAGAATATGGCTATTAAATAATTAAAATAATACAGTTATAGAAATTTCAATGTATAGATTTGTTTATTAAATAAAGAGTAAAGATTGACCAACAACAGTACCAGTGGGAACTGTTGCCTTAGGAGCTATGGCTTGAAGAATAGGAAAAACTGCATTAACTAAGGGTAACGTTATCATGCTTGATTTCAGAGGATCATCATTCCTAAATATTTATGATGCTGAATTGGTATTACTCTGGCTAGCTAAATTAGGCTCAAATTTCCCCACTAAATATTCCCTCTAGTGCAATTTTGCTTGGTGTATTGATAACACTATGTTCAGTAGATGACTGGTTGTGAACATGGCCAATGTAGGTATGGAAGATCCAATGCATATTATTGAGGTTTATCACACCTAAACCTATTGGGGTTGGGCTCACCTTTTTCAGCATAGTGAGACAGATTCACAGGGTTTTGAACCTGAGCATACAGTGGATGATTCAATTATGCTGAGCACTAATTTATTAATTTTAAAAAACAATGGGGCTGAGATTGCTAAGGTAAAGGAATCTCCACAAACTTTCTGCTGATGATGGCTTCTTACCACTGCCACCTCCAAACATCCCTCTCCAAAATTCTGCACCAACTCCTGAATGGTGAGAAGGGTGGTAGAGAAGCAATCTTCAGCGGGTAGGATATCACCCACCTCTCATTTACCACATTGGTTAAATCACACTAGGAAACAAAAGTGATAGCTGCCTTCATAACCCCTTATTTTTGTCTGGAATGAGAAATTTCTATGATTGAGATGCAAGGAGTGCTCCCCAGGATTTACACCTGATAGCAGCCAAAGCATTATGGCAAATCCACATTGCTGTCCTGGAATTGTCAACAAGGCTTTTCCCTCCAAGGCAAAAGCACAGGTGCATTTACACTGTCATCTTACTTGCAATTTCCAGTATTGATTCTTTGAAGTCATTCCTCCTAAGTGGTGCCACCAGATACAGTTATAGATGACTACCTGATATCTGAAAACTGGCCATCACCCTCATTCATGCATTATCTGGATATCATCTTGAGACCCTCAGGTCTTGCTTCCATGTCCTCCACCACCTACCCTAACTACAAGGATAGTTGGATAAATTACTTTCATGGGGAGTCAGAGGTCATTTATGATGTCTGTTCTTGCCTTTTTTCTCTTTTATTAATATTTTTAGGTAAAGTTGGTCCCATTATCCTCCTACCTCAAATAAGCAATTAATAATCACAAGGGTATCTATAATTTAGTTTGTATCTAGCTATAAATATCTTGAATTCTAGATATTTTAAGAATCTTTTCTTTATCTAACATTCTCTTTGTGCTTATATATATGTACCTTATATTATAGTTACCATTTATATCATCTAAAGCTTATAATAAAAGCAATGCTTCTAACATGATTCATAGTTTTGGGATGATATGCTTATCTTGTATAGTAATTATTAGATAAAAAAGCCTCATAATATTTTTTAGTACTAGATGGTCCCAAAAAAGCTTCATAATATTGTTAATAGGTTTTCTTGTGATAGTTATAGTTAAAACTTTGTATTGGCTAATTCTATGTTTAAAGTACTATCATACCAATCATTATATGAAGATAATACTAATATTCTGAATTATCTATTCTTAATAAGTTTTAAAATTTTATTCAAGGTGGGCCAACCTGAGAATTATACCACACCAATTAGGATAATCGAAGAAATGGGAAAGGAGGATAAGACCTGGAAAACCACCCTGCATGGCGTATGATAGGCCAGAAACTCCATGAGTTGCCTTTACTATCCACTATCTCAGTTTAAGGCATTGGTGCACAATTCCAACACAGTTATCTTCAACTCCCTATTCAAGGTCAAATGTTTGGTTCACTTTTAGTTGAGCTTACCCTTTTAAGCTTGGAGTGCTGCTTTGGGTTGTTTTTTGATAATTTTTTTACAGTATGATATCTTTTTTAGCATTGCTTTTATAGATGCTCATCCCAATGTCCAAGTTCAAGTGTTTGGCATGCTTTTGGTTGAGCTCACCCTTTTAAGCTTGGGGTGCTGTTTTAGGTAGTTTGTTTGCTAATTTCTTAAAAACATGACATTATTTTTATAGTTTGCTTTTATTGATGGTTACCCAAATTGTTTGTTGATAAATAAACATGATTTATACTGCCTATTGGAATTGGATCTATTTAGTTATATTCATATATATAGGAATTTCATTTTATAAAACAGATTCTCTAATTTTCCAATAACTATAAATAAAAATGGCTATCAGATCTATTTAATTTATATTTTTAACCTATATATTAAAAGGGCTATCAGATTTATTTGATTCATATATAAACTAGTTTCTTTATATAACTTTTTCAATGTAATACTATATAATATATCTTTGTTCAATATTGATATAATAAGATTCTAGAAATTACTTTTTTTTATATCATATGTAGCCATTCAACAAAATTTTACCTATATTATAAAGAGCTATTTAGTAAATTTTTTATCTTATTAGCATTTCGATCTACCATTATCTAATAAAATTAATTTGATTAACAATGGTATAAGTTTGATCTAGCATTTTAAATTTTATTCTATATATAGCTAATTGGATAAATTTATATTCCTTACTTTTATCTAATTGATCTAATCTAATTAAAAATAGTTTTAGTTTAGATCTAAAATATAGAGCTAAAGTTTACATAATAATTAGCTAATCAAATAACTTTTGTTATAAGGTTGATTGTTTAATTTTATTTTAGCAATATAATATGATTTCTAAATGGAGTTTAATTTTTATTTTAATACAAGTGTAGCTGATCAGTAGCTGATTGGATAAACATTTACCTAACTTGGTTTGAAGGATATAAAATTTGATCTAATTTATCTATAGCTTATTAATTAATCTTTTAGTATAATAACTCAATTTTATTTTTAATACTCTAATCTAATTTAAAAATACTTTATATCTTGATCCATATTAATATTATTCTTGTTAACCTATTCTGATTTTGGAATATTTTAAGTTTTGCTCCATATCAAATGGTCCATATCACATGCATATCACATGCAGCTAATAGAATTCATGATCCATTCATACATGGTCAGCTATATATTGCCCTGTAATGAGTTACTAATGTATTTGATATAATTGTTTGCATTGACCACTCTTGCTATCAGGGATATGTTATGAATGTTGTATTTGATGAAGTGCTACTTCCCTATACTTCTGATAGATAATTTCTATGATATAATCTTATACTTGCAAATATTATATAAGAGGTTATATATACTTAATAGATTTTATTAGTTATAATTAAGAGTAGGTAATAAAAATAGAAACTTTAGTAAAAGTACCTATTAGATAATATCAGTTATGTTTTTAAGATAAACTATAGCAAGCTATTTACTTGAAGCTTAAGTGTAACTTAGAGTTGCTAGGCTTTACCATCAAATATTATCTACTTTGTAATGATATAATTTATAATAAGTTAGTAATTTTATATAAAATAGTGTTTTCTGATTATAAAGTAAACATGAGGCACCAATACCAGAATGAGGTCACCAGTGTAGCTGGTGGCTGAAGGAGGCTGTGCCAGTGAAAACTCATAATTGTCCCCTACCCAAAGTTCATCTACCAGGATCAAACTCAAGATGGCAGTGGTAGTGGGTCCATACTCTACCACTGGAGTATCCTCCCTATTCTTAATAAGTTTAAGAACCACTTTATTACTATATAGTTTGTATTTTAAGAAGCTAAATTTTATCACTATAATAACATTATCCATAAGTAATTTTAAATTTATTTGAGGTATGCTGACCAGGGGACGTATAGTACCAAATCACAATACCTAAAACAAATAAAATAAAACTACTAACCAATTGGGAAGCAGAAACTGCTAACCCACCATGGCAAAGGGTGAGGAGGGGTTGGAGGGTTGGTTTTCAGAAAGACCCACTCCAATCATGGGATGTTGGTTACAGTATCAGACCAGAGCAGAGAGTCAGGGTATTGGGGCATCCGCATAGTGGGTGTGGAGGTCAGCATAGTAAGAGTTTTCCACTTCCTCATCAAGATAATGATGGAAAAGTGATTCAACAAAAACTGCAAGGAGAATCTTAGCTTCTTTGTGGGCTTCAGGAAGTTGGGTGAAAAGGGAGACACTGTGGCAGGTGATTTTGGCTGAGAGGTTGAATGAAGCAAGCGTTGCAATACTTATAACAGCAACTTTAGTATCATCAAATAGTTTTGAGATGTCACTGCAGACATATTCAGGGAAGTCAGGGGGAAGAAGAGGGTGGGCAGGCCATGCTGGAACTGAGCCACTGACTGGGCCACTGTGGTGCATAGTTTTAGGCACTGAGGAGAGGCCACCACAGCTAAGGTGAGCTGGTGGTCACTTTGGAAGGGGGCTATATTGAGCAGAGGAGCGAAATGGTGAGTGGTAGGGGTTTTATCAAAGTTAGGAAGAAAAAATTCCTCCCAACTATAATTGAATTGGCAGAGAGGTTGACCTGTATACTTACTAATGAGGACATTACCTGATTCATCAACCTCAGCCAATAGATCCCATGGATTTTAGTTCACTGGAATAGTGGCATTCAAATTTGGGTGGGTGGGATTGGGTGAATGGGCAGCTGCTTGGGTGCCAATGGTGGTCCAAGCATTGCTTTGATTGGCAGAGGTGGGATTGGGTGGGAGTGTAAGGCTGGAGGTTTTGGGGGGGCTGATTTTCCACGCAGGCCCACTGAATGAGATTGGAGGGTGGGAGGGGGCAGCAAAGCACCCCATACTGAACCCCCAGAGGGGGGCTCAGAAGCTGCAGCAGCGGAAGTGGCCTGAGGGCATGCTTTTTTTGTATGGTCAAGGCCAAAGCAGAGGGAACAAATCTGTCTACTATTATTGACCTGAGCCCAAAATAAATGATCAGGTGCTGCAGCCATACTAGTGCAGGGTGGGATCTGTTGGGCTATGGCAGGGTGGTGTGGTATGATGGTGGCTGTTGCCTGAGGAGCAGCAAGGCACTCTGCACCAGATGGAATGGCAAAGATGAGGTTGGACTGAGTGCCATAAGCTATGAGCCCTGAGACCAACTGGTCATACAAAACCTGGGGTGGAAGGTGGGATGGGAGATTTGTGAAGGATACCACCAGGGTGGTGTCTGAAGGGAGGTGAGTATGGGTTGTGGGAATGGGGGTATTTTTATAAATTAGAGGAGTTTGTGCTGCTGCTCAGCATCCTCCTCAGATTGGAACCTGATATCAAAGTAGCCTTTAAAAGGGCAGAAGTCTATAAAGCCAGCTGGCGCAAAGGCTGCAGTGGCTAGGTCAATAATTGCCTTATTGGCATATGGGAATAAATGCCTATAGTCCACTCTGAGGCAATAGCAAATGGCAGAGTGAGGGAGGGCAAGAGGATGTGGGTGAGAAGGGTGGATGTGTACCAGGTGGAGTGCTAAGTCCCATGGGGGGACAAAACAGCTGGAAGCAGTGGGCAAGCTGTTTGAGCCCATCCAAATGTGCTTGCCCGCAGGGCAGAAAATGCTAGGTGGGGGTGCACCGCTGCCCCACACCAGGGTGGCAGGCGGTGGAGCTGAGGACATCAAAGAATAGGCTTGGGCAGATGGTTGTGGATAAATAAAACTTAAATTTAAAATTGCTTGAAAGTGACTTCAAGTGGTAAAAGAAAGTTATTATCTGTAAGTATACTATAACTATTAAAAAGATTTATCAAAGATAGCCTTGTAATATAATAACTGAAGTATTAGTATATATATGCATAATTAAGAGCATAAACTATTATTGTAATCAAGTTAGTTATCATAGCCATGTTTTTTAATTATTGACCTTTTTTATTTTTGTGGTATAAATTTAGCTAATAAATATTCTTAAAGTCAATTTACATTGCAACAATGTAAGCGAGAGCAACATTACAGTTTATATATATATATATATATATAACTACCTAAATAATATTATATGGAAGATATTGTGATATAAACATATTTAATTTTATTTAGTTAAGCCTAAATTGCTTTTTGATATCCAGATGTAGATCAGTTGTATGCCAAAGCTCTCTTCTATGCTCATCAGGGCTTCTTGCACCAGGAATAGGAATAGGAGCAATGTAGTATCTATTCAAATCAAGATCAAATCTAACTTCTTTCTTTGGCTTATATGATTTTCTGGAGCTAACTTGTTGTTTATGACTTGATTTTATATCTATAGAGCCTGAGCTAGATGGACTAGAATTTATTATAGCTTTGTTATACAAATTGTTAACATCTGATCTCAAGTTTGATTCATTAGTAATTTGCTCTGGTATAGGACTTTCATCTTTATTATTAGGATCTAATTTTTGCCCAGAGATAATATCTTGCTCATCACTAAGAACTCTTTGTGGAGGATTCCAAGATTCTTGAATATATGGATCATATATAAAGCATAGAAGATTCACTGTGCCATTTATACTGAGCCCAAACCATGCCCACGAAGAAAGAAAACTTGGGCCATTCTTATCAAACAAAGAATATAAATTAGATGTTATGGATCCCATATGACATAAGAAGCAAGCTAAAGGATAAAGAGAACTAGAAAATTAGTGCTTAAAATAAAATTCTTACACTCTGAATCCTAAAGTTCTTGATAATGGATTATGTATTACTCTTAAAAGAGGCTGGGATTCTAGGCTCTGACTATCTTCAGATATATTTCTGGTCAGCAAAAGTTTAAGCATCAGGATAGCTGGAATAATAAAGCAGTATATTAATAAAGGAAAATTGGTCATATATAGCAATGCCAATTTTATCCATTCACGACCAGGTGTATCAATATTAAGAAAGCAAAATCTCTGATAAGCTCTTCCATAGGCACTCATAGCTAAAATTTTAGTATGAGAAATAATAGCTTACTAAAAGGAATGAGGTCTATAATCAGAGCAAGTAAGATTGGGATTATATATAAATAATGTCCAAGACTCTGAAAAGGAGTTCGTTCATGAAGATAAATGATCTGTAGGTTTAGAGCAATTGCAGTATATAAAGAATGTGTTAGTATGAAAGCAAAATGAATAGATAAATGCACTAAGTTCACAAAAGAAATCATTTACACTTGAACTATAAATATAGTTCAGATGGCGAATAATATCAAGAAATGCAATAGCAAACTGAATTTTAAGTGACACTCGATCTAAGTAAGCAGGCCTCTTAAATTCTAGTAATTTAGCATATGCATATAGTTATTTGGCTTACTTAGAAATATAACATAGGAAAGGATGATCAGTGAGCTGACAATACTTCCCCAGTTAACAGCAATAAATTCAAGAGAATCGACTTCAAAAAAACTCCAACTCATATTATAAAATTCTAACTGGTTACTTATCATTATATAGTAGTAGTTATAAGTCACGTGAGATGTTTTAGATATTTTCCATCAGATACTTTTTTATATAAAGAACATAATTTATTTCTCCAAAGTTTAAAACCCAATATAAATTCTCCCGTACTTTTGATTTAATTTGTTGAAAACCTTATGATTTAATAAGGTATTTGATAAAATATAACTAGCTAAAAATAAAGCTATACTGAATGTTAAATTATATATTATATAGTGTTTTGTATTAAACAGAATAGTATTAAGTTTTATATATGATAGCATTAGCTGCAAACAATTAGTATATTCATATCTTTGCTCAATAAGTATATTAGTCTTAAAGTTAACTTAAATCAAATAATATATATATATATTAATTGTGGCTTGAGATAAAAACTAATAAGATAAAAAGATCAAGTACAAAATCACTTGATCTTAAACAAATGCTAGATCAATGTTCAGCTATTTCATATAAAATTATAGATCAAGTGATAAAAAGTGGATAGCTTGATAAGAAATATATGTTCCTTTTAATGTTTCCAACTTTGATAATTTAATTAATACTCCATTTGATCTATAAAAGGATCATTTCATAATATAGATTATTCACATATAACATATCTGATATTCTCTATCATTTTGTAAGCTATTATAGGCTGATATATGATAGCATGGATTTGACTTGTGACTGGAGACCCACAGTATTATGCTCACCTAATCTAATTAGGCTTAATCTATTGAGGTAGGCTGACCTAACGATAGGCACTACTAAATAAATGGCTAAATAACTGTCAAATTGGCTGAGTGGTGCCATTGTATCTAACTTGACATCGCCGAGAGGAAGAAGGATCAGAAGAAACTTGCTTATTCGAGGTAAGCCGAAGGGGATGGACATTACCGAAAAAATCAGAAGAAACTTAAAACGTTCAATCTTAAACAATCTATTAAGGTACACAGTTTATAAAAAATAAACCTATGGCTGTCAATTAGACGGAAGCTTTCACTTGCAATTAAATTGCGAAGCTTAAGTTTTGCCTTATTAACCGACTTTGAAAAAGGAGAAGGTTCCCAATTCGACCTGTATGTATGTTTTTTTCTATGTTTGTTCGCGCGTAACTGAAATTACTGGACCGATTTGGATGATCATCTCCAAAAATAGATGCTCAAATTTAGGTCCCATTTTATTTTTGTAAGTATTGGTCAAGTATCTGCCCATTAATTTAGTAAGTATATCAAAATGGGCTCGGAAGCGATGGATACTTGTGGGACTAACAACTCCGGATAAACTTCATTCCGGCATCGTGAAGCGATAGCTTCGAAGCACTTTGATATATGTCCTATGGCTGGGGGGTACGTTTAAAATTCAGCCAGTATGAGCTCATAGCGGGACAGCTTAAATCATTATAGATGGCTATAGTTTTTGCATAATTTGACCAATAAACTCATCTAAATTTGATAAAATGAATTATTTTAGATAGCGATCAATAAATTTACCATAGATTGACTAATAAAAGCAACCAAATCTAATAAAATGAATTACTGTAGATGGCAATCAGTAAATTTGGCATATTTTGACCAATAAAATTAACTAAATTTAATAAAATGAATTATTAGTATATTTGTTTATAAGATATATAAATGATATATATACAATGAGTTTTAATTTTATAGAGAAATAGCAAGGGGTCAAAAATGATATATAGAGGTAGTAATATTTAATGAAATTAGGAAAAAGAGCCACTTTTATTTTAGATAGCAATCAAAAAATTTACCATAGATTGACTAATAAAAGAAACAAATCTAATAGAATGAAGTATTGTAGATGGCAATCAGTAAATTCAGCATATGTTGACCAATAAAATCATCTAAATTTAATAAAATGAAGTATTGTAGATGGTGATCAGTAAAGTAGATATAATTTGACAAATAAAATCAACTAAATTTAAAAAGGAATTATTAGTATATTTGTTTATAAGATACTATATATAATATATATACAATGAGTTTTAATTTTATAGAGAAAAAAGAAGGGGTTAAAAACAATATATAGATAGTAATATATAATAGAAGTAGGAAAAAGAGCCACTTTTATAAACATACTAATTTTTTTGGGGGGAAAAATTAGGGGTAAGTTTTTGGGGAAAAAAGAACCTTCTTTTTAAAAAAGCTCTAAAAAGCATAAAATAATTGAGAAATTATATCTCCTCAATAAAACCCTTTTTGAAGTCTGCACCATATTTTAACTGACTTATAATAGGTATTTATAATTAATATACTCAGTACTATATGTTCTAAGTTGCTTATAGGTTACACTTGGACCCAATCCAGACATTATATATAATTTATATTTGTGAGAAAAATTCTATAATTCAGTTTAAAATATGGCACCAACTTCAAAAAGGGTTTCTTGAGGAGGCATAATTTCTTGGTTATTTTATACTTTTTAGAGCTTTTTTAGAGGAGGTTCTTTTTTTCTCAAAAACTTGTTTATCTTTATTACTGTATTAGATTGAATATAACTATCTGGTTGACACTAGTATTTAAGATGTCTCTTTTTAAACATATTTCTTGAATTAACTGTCACATCTATCTGTCTGTAATCAAATCTTACAAGCTCTATTTCAGACACTTATTTTCAATAAAAAAAATCTTAAACTTTGCATAGATGTTGGTCTTGGATGACAATACAATAATGCATCAAAAATTTTAATTTCATATTCAAAATAAAAAGTTTTATATGTATCAAGTGAAAATCCTATATATTTTCATGGTATTTGGTATATCATTATGGCTGAGCAGCTTGATATTTGGTTGTTTTGAAAGTTTCAAGTTTGCCTTCCAGGTCAGCTAAAGCTTTGAAATTTGACACATTTACGTATCTCCAATGACAATACAATAGTCTATTAATAATTATGAAAAGTGTGATTCTTAATCTTAAGGTTAATTGTTTATTATGTCTTGATACACTATAAAAGTTTGAATAAGGATATTCTTATTTCAATTATATTAAAAATGCGTTGATCAAGGACAAGTATCTATAGATCTAACTATGGATATTATACCTAAAAATTCTACATTATTTAAAAAGCTTTATTAAGTCTATACACTTGTTGTTAGCAATTACAATATATTACTTTAATAGTTTATAGTATTTATAAAATACTTAATATACTTTTTATTGGCCATTATAGTAAATTGTATAAGCAGCTGTGCTTTTTTATATTAGCCTTAGATGATTTTGCATCACTTCTTTGAATTATCAAGTACTAATGTGAACTTTAGGATAATTAAAGTCTTAATATGTAGAATATGTAATTTAGCTCCTATGTTGCATAAATTAAAATTGCAATTTTGATTATAGTTACTTTATCCAACTATTTGCAGTTGACCTAAAAATGCTAATAAAAATTTATATGTAAATACAAGAAGCAATGACTTTTTTAGATTATAAAAAGAAATGTAAACATTTTAAGATTTACTTACATATGGACTTTATAATATGAAAAAGTTTTAAGCTATAATCTCTTAAGGGCAGGGGGGTGGAAGGCGAGTTGGTAAGGGCGTACGGCTACCAACCTGAAGGTTGCGGGTTTGATTCCCGCCCTTCGCACATAGATTGGGGTGCCAGCTGAAGGAGGCTATTGGCGGTTAGTAGGTATAATAACACGAAAACCTTACCCATGACGTAACCAGAAAAATTTGAGTCCCGATCCGGAGGTGGGAAAACTTTCTTCGACGGAGTTGACCCTGTTCAGGTTTCATGTCATTTCTTTCTTTCTTTCGGTAATGCCTGTCCCTTGGTCGGCTTGCCTCGGTTAAATAAAATAATCTCTTAAGGGCAGATAACTCAGTGGGATGACTTTCTGCTACCAACAAGATATACATAGGTTTAAACCCAAGCACATAGCTAAAATATTCTTTATATTATATATACTAATGTCGACCTACTTCAAATACTTTTCTGAAAATATTTTATTACTGGAAAGTCAATAAATAGATATATAGTTTTTTTAAATCTTAACATAAGCTATATGACTATCCTATCTAATTTTGTCTATTATATAAGAGTTTATACGCTTAAAGCAATTGATTTTATAATGCAAACCTAAGAGTCTACTTTATATTATCTTAATTTGTGATAAATTTTATAGTGGGTATCTAAGTCTCACGTATCCTTAGCTGATAGAAGAACCATATATAATATGACTATTTTAAAGTTGACAAGTTCAGAGGTACAGATGTTAGTAATCAAATTTAGATAATTGTGTGCAATTTAAGTTACTTTAATCTAGATATTGTACAAGGATACTAAATGTGCAAATTTTTATAAAAGTTTACTTATAATGAGGAGTAATAACAGTTTAGCTTTCATAAGAAAAGTAACAATACTGATTAGCACTTTAGAATAAAAAAGTTTTTTAGTTTATGGGTTACTAGGTGATTTCATAAGCTAAGCAACACTTACATTAGGTTTTTTGAAATAGTACTATGCATTTTATATAAATTAATTTTAACAGTGCTTAATTTATTATTAGTTTTTAGCTTTATATTAAGTTGTTTACTGTAAATTTATTATATATATGTTAAATTCTGGTAATCACTATATCATCATATAATAGTTTATGCTTGCACTAAGGTAATTTGTTAATGATTTTAAGGACACAACTATCAATAACTAGGTAATTATAATACAGAATAAAAACTGTTTTATATTGCTATTTACTCTTGTTCAAAATTGTAACAATGAGAGATTTATATAATGTTCTTTTTATAATCAACAGCTTATCATTCATACCTATAGAAATTTTAGTCTTTACCTATTAACTAGAGGAATGAAATTGGCATTCATAGTTACTGTAACTCAAAAATTTACTTGCCTGGGCTTTTAAAACAAATTAGAAGTTAATCAAAAAATATATAATGATACTTGGTGCATATTGTGGGATCTGCTAATGGAGGCCACAAATAATTTCTCAGAGTGAGAAACTTACTTTTTAATAAAAGTATAAAATAATGCTTTCTTAAAGTTTTTATGTTTTTTATTATTATAAGCGCATCAAAACCAAGAAAGGCCCCTTTCTTGATACTAGTTTTTCCTATTTAAACTAGTTTGGATTTTGAAACCATCAATGTTCAAGGCAAAAAAATGTAAAGCTCAGTTATCTAAATTAGGAAATATAGGCTTTTAGCCTATCAGATGGAAGATAAAATTTTTGAGGCAGAACTGACCCATGTGGTAATGATTGAATGAATTGTAATCAATCACCAGAAAGTAAAATCTTTTTACCTCAGTGGTGGTCAGACTTGGATGGTAATGATTGGCTAATTTTTACCCTATCATCCTCGAGTAAAATCTTTGCACCTCAGCGGTAGTTAGACTCAGATGGTAATGATTGGTTAACTTGCACCCAATCATCAATGGGTAAAATCTTCTTGCCTTGCGGAGGTTCAGATCTGTGCAATATTATACTCCTCAAATTTGACTGAGGAGCCAGAGTAATCCTATTGTTAGTATTTACCTTTTTAAGCCAATTTTTGTGGTAAATCATATTTTTCCGTTGGTTAGGATTCTACCAAGAATCTGCCAAGGTTTTTTTTTGCTGTTTATACTTATATCATTGTTGACCACAATATTAGTTGATGGTCAGCTAGGAGATGGGCCAGTCATAATGGCAGATTTGGGAGCCCTAATACTTCCAACACTCTTTTTCTTAAGTTGAGAAAGAGAATGTCTGACACATATTAAACTTTGCAGTATCTGTTAAACATCTAAATTTTTTGTTTAAATTAGCTATAATATTCACATATATTTTGGACTCAACATATATAGCTAATAACTAGAGTATATTATTAAGAGTTTTAAAACAAATTTTGTAGCATTCTGCACTAAAAATTAATTGAAGGCACCTCAGACAAAAAATATATCAAATAAAATTCAGTTACTGTAATAGAGTGTATTAAAGTAGAATACTCCTTGAATGATCAAACAGTTTCCCCACCTATCAAATTAAAAAAAAACTACTAATTTACACAATTAATCACTTATCTTGTCCTTTATATGAATAGATACAAAAGATTAACTAAAAAAAGATATGGAATAAATTGATTATTATTTAAATGCCAAATCTAGATCTAAGTAAATGAATTAGGTTAAACTAATATAATAAAATTAATATTTATTTAAACTAATGCCTATATACAGTATGAAATATAAGAAGATACATAAATGATAGCCAAAATTTTCATTAAAATCAATCTGAGCCAGATGACTTTCCAATATTTATAATATTTAGTATAAAAGGGTGGTTAGCTGAGCGGGTAAAACTGCTTCTACCCCTAGTGCAGGTTTTAAGTTTGAAACCTGTACTGGATAGAAAACATTCTCAGTGTGGTATGTTTGTCCCAAGGTTAACCCACCTCAAATAATTATAATATTTAGTAAAAACCAATGATGGTTTGCTTATATAATCTAGTGTAAGTAGTAATATAAGTAATCTAAGCTATATAGTAGCACTTTACTAATTTTGAATTTTATTCAAGGTGGGCCAACCTGGAGATGATACCACACTGAATAGGGAAGTGAAGAAATTTTGGAAAGGAGAACAAAACCCAGAAAACTTCCATGTGCGGCGTATAATAGGCCAGGAACTCCATGGACTGCCTTTGCTATTTGCTATCTCAGTTTGGGGCATTAGTGTGCAAAACCAACACAGTCAAAATTGTCCCCTACCCAAAGTCCATTACCAGGATCAAACTTGGGAGGCAGTGGTAGAGGGTCTATACTCTACCACTGGGTATCCTCCCTTTGTAGCACTTTACTAATGTTAATTATAATTGTTATACTAAGTTGTTAGCTATATGAGATACATGGCATTATATTAGAAGTGAACTAAATCAGATAGTAATCTAATTAGGAAAAATAAAAAATAGACATCTCTAATATGAGGTAAGACTATCCATCTTTATAAATCCAAAAAACTAGTCAGAGGGTGTCAGAGAATCTTATCAGATATATCCAACTGTGAGAAAGAAGCATTGTCTTTTTTCTTTTGGTATCAATAAGTTTTTATAATGATAGGTCAGATGATATCATTTATTTAAATAAAAATAAAAATGTTTATAGTTTTTATAATAATTTTAGTTAAGATAGTAACTTAACACTTAAGTCAGTTAGTTACTTCATCAAGGTGAGCATCTGGAAATATTTTATGAAAAATTCTTTGTGTGAGCTTTACTTTTTGAGTAAACATGCTTTTTGTAATGAACTGGGCTCCCAAGGCTCAGCCCGCCACCAGCCCTAACATCTACCCCCATATATGGCTGTACCAACTCCAAATGGTTCTGTCCAAATGGACGGCCTTGCTGGGCATACTGGGCCAAGATGCAGTGCAATGGCCTCTGTCACCTTGGGCCCCCAGGCTGAGGTGCATCCCTACAGCCTCTGTCACCTCAGGGTTATCCAGCTGAGGTTTGGCCAACTGGCCTCTGACACCTCAGACCACTCTGGCTCCTTCCCCTCTCACCAGGGCAAGGCCACTCTCAAAAGTATCCTGGTGCGTCCACCCCCTTCCTCTCCTCCTCATTGTACTGCCATCCACACCCCCAATCCTTGCTCTAAATAGATATAATTAAATAAAACAGATTAAGCAAATAGCGGCCTTTATTTGGGTAGACTCAAAGTTGGAATAGAATTTCAATACTGAGGTCCATTAGGGCTGACCTCAGATTGAAATACTACCAAAAAAGGCTAAATGAATTGTCAGTTATGAGGGGTGCAAAAGCCTCCAGAATTGGCCCTGGCAACTTGGCAGTGAATGGGGGAATCCTCAGGATGGACAAACAATCAAATAAATAATTTATTTTAATTTTATTATATTATTAACCCAAATAAGAAAATCCTACTTGAAATAATGGAATTGCAACTATCAACACACATAAATCTCATAATTCCCACCTTATGAGATTCATGTAATGATTGTTGATCATTAAATTACCCCCTATAAAAACCCAGTGGATCCTGACCTAAACTGGCAGAGCAGGCAAGCAGTGACCAACAACCTAGCTGACAGAGGACCTTTTTCTGCAAGCAACTTGGGGGAATTGACTGAAAGTACAGAGCCCCCAGATCAAATCAACAGGTTCTCTGGAGGTTTTCTGGCAGGCACAAGAGGCCATCAACCACCAGCAGTCTGGCCTACCCCCCAAGCTCCCCATCCCCTTTGTGGAAAGGCCCCACAAAACCCACAAAAAGGATTGATGGACCACGGTGATGCTTGGGACATTGACCATGGCCCATCTTGTGGGCTGGCTGGTAACCACAGCCCGCTGAAGGAAAGGTGAGTATTGAAATAATGTAATGAACTAGGCTCCCAAGGCCCAGCCCACCACCAGCCCTAACATCCACCCCCATATATGGCCGTACCAACTTCTAATGGTCCTGTCCAAATGGATGGCCTTGCCAGGCATACTGGGCTGAGGTGCGGTGCACTGGCCTCTGTCACCTTGAGCCCCCAGGCTGAGGTGCATCCCTATGGCCTCTGTCACCTCAGGGTTATCCAGCTGATGTGCGTTCAACTGGCCTCTGTTGCCTGGGGCCACTCTGGCTCCTTCCCCTCTCACCAGGGCAAGGCCACTCTCAAAAGTATCCTGGTGCGTCTACCCCCTTCCTCTCCTCCTCATTGCACCACCATCTGCACCCCCAATCCTTGCTTAGTAAATAAAATTAAATAAACAGATCCAGAAAATAGCAGCCTTTATTGGGAATGGACTTGAAGTTGGAATAAAATTTCAATACTGAGGTCCATTGGGGCTGACCTTAGATTGAAATACTACCAAAAAAAGCTAAATGAATTGTAGGCAATGAGGGGTGCAAAAGCCTCCAGAATTGATAGCATCCAGGCAACTTGATGGAGAATCAGAGGGGAACCTCAGAATGAACAACCAATCAAATAAATAATTTATTTTAATTTTATTCTGTTGTTGACCCAAATAGGAAAATTCTACTCAGAATAACGGAATTGCAACTATTAACACACATGAATCTCATAATTTCCACCTTATAAGATTCATGTAATGATTGTTGATCATTACACTTTTGTGACTTTCTCTTACAAATAATCTGAGAATTTTGACAAAAGCAAAAGTTACTATTTATGCATCAGTCTCATTTCTTTTTCTGGTATTACTTTTGCTTTAATTTATTTTAATAAAGTTGGAGTTTTACAAAAGAATTCTTTTCTGGTAATTATAAAACTATAATAAAATTTAGCAAAAAAATATAAAACAATAGTAAGAACATTATAGGGGTAATCTTTATTGGCTGAATAAACTTCAAGCTGGTTTTTTAATGATGTGGCAAGATTAAGTATGATTCTATACCTAAAAAGATAGTATAGAAAAGTACTTAATTTTAAAAAAAATTATATGCCTTCTGAGGCTAATTATCTGCAGTTTTGTATACCTCATCTAATAACTAAGGTATTTTAATTTTATAAAGACATCATTAGTAATGCTGTATGTTAGCTGTGTTATGATATCATTAAGAATAAACAATATAACCTAGTTTTACTACAACTGTTAGGAACCTGTGTGTCAAGGAATAACTTAGCTTTCTTTGTGGGTGTTCTAGAATCCACAAGGCCAGCCAAAGTCTGCATGGTATTGCTGGTTTCAAGAGGCTGTTGGTGGGCATGTTGGAGGGGGTGTTGGAGAGGGTCCAGTTCAGAAAATTGACTCCCATTTACCAATTTATTTAAATTAGTAATAAAATTATTGAAGGTTTCTTGGAAATATGATTATTATCAAACAATAAAACCAGGTAAAAGAATAACCAAACCCTCTACTATTAGCAGGGTGCTGTGACCTATGGTATGATGGTGAGTGGAAATGTAACTAAGCCTAACTTGGGTACTGAGAATGGTAGCAACTTAAAAAATTAGTTTGGCAGTTTCAAATTTACAATCTCAAAGTTGACAATATAGGGAGTTATCAACTTGATTCCCTAAAGTGGTACTATTGTCCAAATGTTGAAATAATTTTTCTGATTTTGGAAAGGGTGTCAGGTTTGATCCACATTTTTATCCCTTTCACTTTGATTTTTTTGCTTGAATTTAGCTTAATGGGTAACTTTTATCCACTCAGATGGAATTCTAGTTGAGCCTCTGTTGGGATCATGAGTGAGTTACCATGGATCCCTTTCAAAAATATTGGCCAGGTGACCTGAAGCCCAAGGGTGTTGAAAAATTACCTTTGTGCTCTTTTGGGAAAGAAATCTTTTATCAGATACTGTGTCAGGTAAGGTTATTCCACTAAAATACAAATTTATCTTAATTGTGAAAAGGAGAAAAAAGTAAAATTTATTTTTATTAGAAATGAATTATAAGGAAGAACTGTCAGGGTACCCAATCCATCTTCATGCATGCTAAACCAAAAGCTATTTCTCACCTCCTAATTTGGATATATTCACCACATAGATTTTGTTTGAACCACAATTTTAGGCCTGGAATTTTGTTGGGATAATCTCTGATAATGGTTACAACTTTCTGGATGGTTTGGGTTCAAATCCTGTTGTCCAACTCCTCCAAATCCCCGGTTCAAGTTCAAATCCTGTTGTACTACTCATCCAAATTGAGGATCTGGGTAGGAATCCCAACACCCCCTGTTGGGGACAAGTATTGGGAACCATAATGGAGAGCTTCTTTAATCTTCCAATATATTCACAAAGTTGTTTTACTTTTTTAAAATAAAAATTTGCATATTTTGACACTTGGGTGAGCTTGGGTTAAGGGGTAGATGGGGAAAAAGTGTGGCAGACAAAGAATGGCAGCAGCCACCCATCTCTCATCCAGGATATGCCCTAGGTCAGAGATTTGGGTGAGGGGCAGGGCCTTAGAGTTTGAACCTTTTTTAACCTAAAGATGCATAGTCCTATCTAGCTAATAACTGAACCATAGGCCTTATGGTAACTAGGCAATATAACTTAATTAAAAATAAATTAGAGCTTAAATTAGGTTCACAAAGTCTTAAAAACAAAATGAGTTTTTGGCATATAAAGAAAAGTACTAAGAGAGAATTAGCATGAATACATATTGGGAATAAAAAGACCAACAAAGTCAATTCATTTGGAATCCTGAGACATCTAAAGTAGAGGGACCATCTAGTACTAAAAAAAGAGACATCTAAAGTAGAAATTTTTTAGTATCCATATAAAGATTTTAAAAGAAAATTATTTATAAATTATTAAATAAATCCAAGTAAGTATAAATGGGTGCAGAAGTGACAATGATTAAGTTAAAAAAGACGGGTAGATTAATTTTAGGGTGATAATGAGATAGTTATATTAGTAAGGTTAAGGTTGATTAGACTAGCAGGGTAGTTCTTGCTATCTTCATAGTGCAAGTTTTGAATGAATTAGTTTCCAAACTATTATGGCTAGAAACATTTGGTGTGGATACTTGTTTAAGGGTTAACCTACCTCATAATTTTTACTTATTTTTAGTAAAGTTTTATCCCCTTATAAATTTTTAAAAAGTTTAAATGGATTTATGCTATTTCTATCAGGATATGCATATAAAAATAACTTCAGAATCTATGCATAAAGAAAGTAGCAAGTATGATAATTATAAAAAAGCATGGTGAATTCAAGTGTAAATTGTGTTAATAAACGCTCAATAATATAAATTTTGCCTTGATCCATGTTAAAACCCCTCCTAAAACATCCCCATTCATTATTACCAATATGGTACTAATGTTCTAGCTGTCCAGAATGAATATTGGTTCATAATTAACATGGCCAGTGTTATAATTTTTGCCCACATTTCCTGCCATATAAGTTACCATGGGTCGCTAGGGGATAAATTCCTTTAGTGAGTTAATTGGATATCAGTTGATCCCAATTTTAGGTTAACAATAATTGAAAATTTATGGTAATTCGCCTGGTTTGAATCCATTGGGATCAATCTGAAGAATGCTTAAGATCTCGTTGGGCAGTATTGCCAATAAAATGGGATCATCTGATATTTGATCAATGATTAACTATCAGGTGTACCAATTAGGATCAGTCAGAATTCATCACTGACTGATTGAAAACTTAAGGATCAAGTTGAGAGGTGAGTGACCCCCCTGCAACTAGCAAATTGTTATTTGGTTTGTGATCTTCATTAATAGGTAACAAGTCCCATTACCTAAGCAGGTTCCATCACCTAAGCAGGTCACTTACTAAATATGGTTGTTTCACTGGGATGAGTAGAAAACATTATGGACACATTTATGAAACTTTCAGTTTAGGTTCTAAGGATGTACAACAATCAAATCCTTACAAGGATGTGGAAGACTATTGATGATGAGATGACAAAGGGTAATTTAATGGCAACGGTTTTATTTCATTGCTGAGGCGCCAACTGAGGGTCTGTCACAAATTTTTCTCTATAAATTCCCCTGAGAATTCACTTAATAAAAAACTTTGGTTAAAACAATTAAGTATTATCATGATATACTATAGCAGAATTCAGTATCAAATCTATTCATCTTCAAGAAAATTATTTCTGTGTTCTTTAATTGGAGACATTTTAATAGTATAAAGAGTAAGGATAAATAATCCTGAGAAGAGAAGCTGAGCTGAGATGGAAATTTCTGCCAACTGTGTGTTACCAGAGGGAGGCTGTAAACAAGGATCTGAGCATGGATCAAGTTAGGTGGTATATG
Organism: Massospora cicadina; assembly: GCA_022478985.1. Taxonomy (NCBI): domain Eukaryota; kingdom Fungi; phylum Entomophthoromycota; class Entomophthoromycetes; order Entomophthorales; family Entomophthoraceae; genus Massospora; species Massospora cicadina. The sequence goes on from JAKSZP010017560.1 coordinate 64,379, forward strand.
GGAATGATCCCTATAGAGGACATCTAGAGTATTTTGAGGAGTAATACAATCAATCATTGTACCTAACACTAGTGATCTATTCAACTATGGATAATAGTCTTCATAGTATTATCAGTTGTATATATATCACAGACAATGCAAGGATTGCACACATTGAACCTGTGCAGTTAACCAACCTGGGAACTATCAATCAGTGAAGAACCTAGGATTCTAACAATTGGTGCTCACTACAGGGATTGTAGTTGGTAGGATGCTAAAACAATATGTTATACAAGGGTGAATTAAGAAAACTCTGGACAGAGTTGGCAACTGTCAACAAGAACGCCTTTAATTATGCAGAACATCAAGAATTTTCTGCCTTGGAGGAGAGAGTTATCAAGATCAAGGAAGGGGTTGCAAATGTCACTAGTTTCAACAATGATTTACTAGAAAAAGTAACGTCATTAAAGAAAAAGGAAGGAGATTTAGTTTAAGAAGTTAAGTCCTGAAAATGGAACTTGAAGTGGATTGTGTTTAATTATGAGCATTCAGCACAGATATAGAGCAGCTGATTAAGCAAGTAGAAGAGTTGAAGACTCACAAATGTGAATGTGAGTCATATGAAGTGGCCAACGCTTGAAAAAATCTTTATAAACTCTATTTGAAAAGGTGACTACCTTGAAATATGCCGCCCACTTGCACAGCCAACTTGGAGATGACTCCCAAACTTACTTCTCTTTTAGTAAAATAGCCAAAACAAGAGTGTTGGCTAGAGAAACTTCAAAGAAATTTAAAGTGACACCAAAATTATATATTTTCCATTAGTATAACGTCCCTGCATTTTCCAATTATTCAACATGACAATTTTTGGTTATGGAGATTGTCAAAAGCTTTGATAGTGATGAATGGCTTGGATACCAATTGTCAGAACCTAATGTTGCCCCATCTGGAAGGGGACAGCTGGTCATGCTCAGAGGCCAAGGCGACCATTATAAAAGAATTTGTAAGTTTTATACCCATGTTGAAGCGCAAATAAGAATTAATTGGAATTTAATTTCAGAAGGATAAATCCTTAATGAGTTTCATCATTCATTTCTACCAAGAATTGCAAATTTTGGTTGTAATGAAAGTGCTGGATGATTTTTATGAACAGATTGTTCTGCAAGCGGCCCTTTAGCCCCTATTGCAATTTGCATCAAATTATGTCTTCCATGTTTGTAATGGAGATTACCACCTCTCAGATGATGGAATATTTGAAATATTGGGAGCTACATTTAATGCTCCAAATAGAAGTTACAAACCAATTACATTACAAAAATTGAATCCTATAAAGGGGATTGAGAGCGCTAAGGAGCCAAATAACTGAACTGTACTGGTAAATAAGTTCAAAAAGTCTAAGCAGATCAATAGTAAGGAAAAACTTTGTTACCAGTGTGGAGGAAAATGACACTTCGCTGTACACTGCAAGAAGTCTAAAGAACAGATCAATGTGGTATAAGCAAAGAGTCTAAACCCACACAGGAGTCAGGAAAAGGGCCTGTGGCCTAGATGGAGAACGGTTTAGAGCTGTGGATAACCTGTTCCCCCAAATATTATGCAAGAAGAAATTGACATTAGTGATCTGTTTGTCAATGAGGATGCGCAGGATCAACTATATTAAGTGGTCAATTTAGATGTGAATATATTAACCAGATTAGAGCAAAGGGGATTGACCCCAAAATAATATAGCAAATTGCTCAGCCATATGCACAACAATTGGCAGACAAGATTTGAGCCACAGATAATCCAGAAGAATTGAATGAAGTCGGATTGGATGAGGCAAACCTGTCAATCCCCATTAGCGCAATCAAGAAATTGGTTCCTGATATATCAGCACAAATTTTCACACCCTCAATTTAGCAAATGATGCCACTATACACTCAGTAAATACGAATTTTACAATACTCTGAGTGTAAATATATAGATATACTAGTTAATCAAGTATGGGTGCAGGTGATAGTTGACAGTGGAGTGCCATCAACATTGTTTCAACCAAGCTTGTGAAGAAGATGAGGATCTAACCCGATTTAGAACACAAGAAGGAATATGGGAAATCTGGGCTGAAGACCAATAAATCTCCTGTAGAGCATATATCACTTTACCGCTTTGATTTGGATCCTTAGTGGTATCCGCCCCAACAATAATTTTGGCCAACCAAAGCTACAATATTCTGATTTGGACGGAGTTTCTACAAAAATACTTAGTTAAATGTAACTTTGAGGATATTATGTTGACCATATTGGGTCAGATGTTACCATCAGTCCTTAAAAAGATGGGGAAGATCCACTGAATAGGAGAAATAACTTCATCAATCTGATCTATAATGATGGCATTATCCCTTTTTTGTACCAACTATTTGGCTGGAAGAAATAAGAAATGCCAACAGAAATCCTAGAAAATTAGGGAAATCTGCTGAAGATTAAGAACTCAAGGACTTACCGCTGGGATCACAGATTATAAGTGACACGGGGTTGACATTGGAGATACCTGAGCTGCTGTATGGGGAGGTCAGAAGCCCTTGGAAGAAGTCCATAGTAGAGCCTTGGGTGGCTTCTAGAATAATTATGCTGGGCTATGGAAAAATTTAAGTTCTAGAAAAATTTGAGTAAAAAACTGATGAAGATTAAGAAGTATTAGATTATTGCATTAAATCTAATCCCAACGGCTATGATGAGAAAAACCACAATTTTGAGACTCTTGATGAAATGGGATCCTGGAAGGGGTAACCAATAGTATTAATTTATTGGTCAATCAAGAGCAACTTGCTGATCTGACAAACAGACAGTAGGAGGAGGTGCACAAATTATTTGACAAGTATTGGAAAGTATTTACCCAGGACAACTACAATTTGGGATGCGCAAGGAATGTAATCCACAAAGTTGACACTGGGGAAATTTTCTGATAAGAATGAGACTAATTTAATGGTCAAAGGTGGCTGAAGCAGTAGTGGAGGAAAAAATCAGTAAACTAGTGAGCAAAGCTTCTAGTTCCAACGTTGAGTCTCTAGTTGAGCCCTATACTTATTATAAAGAAGAAGGATGACTCTAATTAGATGGTGATTGATTATCAGAAGCTGAAAAAGTTTATGAAGAAGGATTCATATCCAATACCATGAATTGACAATGCATTAGAATTGATTTGGAGAAGAGAATTATTTCTCTGCAATGGATCTAATATTGAGATATTAGCAAATCGATTTGCCAAGAGAAAACTAAGAGAAATGTGCAATTATCACCATGCAGGGGCTTTATCAGCCAAAGAGGATGCCATAGGGTCTATGCAATGCGCCTGTGACGTTCCAGAGGGCTATGGACGCCATACTAAATGACCTGAAGTTGTCATGTGTCCTGGTGTACTTGGACGATATAAATGTGTTCAGTGGGACATTTACTGACCATTTGCACCACTTGGAGGAAGTTTCAAGCAACTATCCACGGTCAACCTAAAGATCAAGCTGAGAAAGTGTCACTTCTTTAAGAAATAGTTAAAATATATGGGATTCATAATCAACTCTAGTGTACTGCAGCTTCAAGAACAGAGATGAAAGCCATAGAGCAAATGGCTGTGCCAAAGAGTGTCCAAGATATTCAAGTGTTCCTTGGAATGGTTGGATACTATTGAAGATTCATTCAGGATTTTGCAAGAATTGCTAAGCCCCTCTTCTATTTGTTGAAGGATTAAAAAGGATTTGCTTTTAGTGAAGAGGCCCAGAGTTCCTTCAATGAATTACACCAGTATTTAATAGATTATTAACTTTTGAAATATCCGAATTTCAATCAAGAGTTTATGATACAAACTGATGCTTTGTTAATGGCTATTGTCACCATCCTGAGCCAAGTAGATGAACTTGGGAACAAACATCCAGTAACATATGTGAGCCAGACACTCTCAGCCGCTGAGAGAAACTAAACCGTAACTGAGAAGGAATGCCTTACAGTCATTTATGCTTTTAAACAGTTATGAGTGTATATTTATGAAACACATTTCAAATGTCAGGAGAGTATCTATAACTCTCCAGTTCCACAATTGGCGGTGCATAAAGCGCTGGGCCAGAGCAAGGGAACTCGTCATCAGTGTCAATATAATGATAGCCCAGCAGAGTGAGCTGGAGCTAAGTAGACATAGGGTTAGAATTTGAGTTCAGTAAAAGTAATAATATATCTCACAAACAATAAAACTTAGCTGTGCCCCATAGGGCAGTTTATAATCGAGTTTGGTACAAGAGTTGAGTGAATGGGTGATCTGGTTTGGGGGGAACCTGGTAGGCCCAGTGGTGTACCTGAGGCTGTCATTATTTTAGATAAAATAAAATGGCCAACACATTGTGAAACCTCCTTTAAGAGGTTTGCGCACAGGTTTGCTCAATTTAACATATAGAAAAGATGTAAAACCACTAGGGTTTTTATGGAGATAACCAACGAGAACCGTTGGTCTTGAGCAAACATAATTAAGCTAATTTAGGGGAATTTTGGATTGGCAAAAGTGGTACCAAGCCTTGATGCACCAATAGACGCACGCTTCCATCCAAAAAGATAATATGCTTTAAGACTGACTTTACTCAAGTGATCAATTGAAGTTGAACCTGACAGAGCTCACAATCTAATAGATAAAACAGGTTTCAAACCCCCATTCACCAGTTAACCAAATTGAGCCATCATCACTTAAGATAAAAATTGTCCATAATAATGTGAGTGCCAAAACAGGGGCTGGGCTTTAGGCACCTCACTTGTACCAACCTGGGCGTACCTAGCCTGTACTCAGCATTGATCCAAGGTGTGCTTAAGATCATGAAGGTCCTGCAATTTGACCTTTTGGACCTCCTGCCTCCCAGCCTTGTCCCTGCTATTGGTGCCCTCAATAAGGTCATTTAAACATGACATTACCCTCTCCTCTTTTTTGGGCTCCACCCCCCTCCAGATTATTCGCCAAGGAAAAGTTTTTGTGGGATGGGGCCAACTTCATGGCAGCAACTGCTTGGTTAAACTTCAATTCTGCAGCCTCAGGGAAACGCTCATGGAGTGCTACAATAAGATCTTGGGCATGAGCACAATTGCGTACTGGGACCCAACAGTTCACCGCTGCATCGAGTCCCTTCCAGGATACAAAATACTTAAGTATTCTTTGTACCTGATAAGAGGCTACAATCTCCTCCACTTCCCACTCTGGCTCCCCATTTATGAGATAAGCCTCAGGAGTCTCAGGAGAGGGGCCCTAAAAACAACGTGAGCTTGCTTTCATGGAATACTGAAAAGATTAAAAAAAGGGGTGAGATCTAACTTGTATGAGGCTTAGCCCACCTTTTTGACAACATGGTATGGCACAATCCTCTTTGGTCCCAGTTTTTTGCGTGGATGCTTGAATAGAATGTTTTTAGCTTCCAGCATCACGAGATCTCCTTCCTTGTATGCTGGTACAACTCATCTCTTACCATCAGCATTCTCCTTGTAAGCCTGCATGGCCACATCTAAATTTGTGCTCATCCCTTGGTGTGCTTTTAATGATCATTTTTGCAAAATCCAC